>BGPR01000865.1:296319-348880 GCA_013235015.1 Araneus ventricosus
TGCTGAAATGTGTTCGTTTCTGATGAATTAATTAACTGCGTTATAAATTTTCATTTGCAATATCACCCAACTATAAAAGTAATTGTTATATTCCAATAAAAGGTATAATTCTCTTGAGCTAAATTAAATATTGCAGAAATTACTGAAGATTTTCTTAGGGAATGAATTAGGAATTAAGAAAAACTTTGTATAAATGCGTACTGAACGGGATTAAACATTCTTAAATAATTTATGGAGACTACTCTATTTATTTTAAATTAATCGCATTTGCATGACAAACATTCGTAATTTATTAATTCTTGTAATCGTGTCTCCAAAAATCTTAATTAATGTATGAAACAAGACCGAAAGAAACAAACAGTTTTAATTACTTTCAAAGTATCATCAAATGTTCATTTGCTTGATATGAATCTGTTTTAATCAGTGCCAAAGACAATTTGTCAAGCTAGGAAACGCTATTAATGATAATGTGATGAATGTTTTGAATGCTAATTAGAATTTACAGTAGAAACGGATGTGTGGATTAGAACTGCGTTTAACATGCGTTTGTTCTTAGAATGTTTTTGATAAATGTTATTTTAGGCAGTGAGTCCATTTTAAAAGTTAAAATATGAATGAAGGGAGTGGGTTTCTTTGTGAATTATATGTAATTTCAATGATTTGGTTTGCAGGTTTAATTCAACTATGATTATATTTTTCCCTCGTTTGTTCTTAAACTATACATCTTTTAACTTTTTATGACCTAATGAATGACAATTTTCTAAATTTAATGATAATCTATATACAGATTACCCCGAAAGTTCCTTTACAAAATTTAAGGTTATGTCATGCATAGAGAAGCAAATAATGTTTACAACAGGAAATGAAGTAGCAAGCTCTAAGGGCGACCGTAACATGGGACTGTTTGTAAGCAAATTATGTAAAAGAAAAGGACAGAATTGATAAAATGTACGACACATATTTTTGTAACCAATGTATTAAAAGCCAACTGCAACTCAAATATGGACGGTATCTGCCATCTGATAAGAAAAATAGATCTGTGGAGATTCTAGGAAGAAGAAAAATCATTTCTCCCAGTATTTACTGCATACAACTAACTAGGAAGCAGAAATATAAGCTAATATATTACCCGCACGATCGTACGGGCTCGGTGTTAAAGAGTTGATGGGATACCAATTCACAACAGCACAACAAGAAAATTTCATGAATAACATTGCATATCGTACACAGCATGGGAGATACAATTGCAATTAGGATGCAGTAACAGCAACAAACCCATGGAGTAATTAAATGAATCGCCGTATGAGTGCTTTGCACGCTGTCAGTGGTTATGATGGTTTGAAATAATACCAATCACCCCATTTGAAATAACACATCTATTTATTTGCACTATGTTGACAGAAACTGATGATGATACTGAATATTTCACAGATGATGATTAACTGCATTTAAACATTGAAAATAGGTAAGTGTCGGAGAGTTCACAATGCTGTCACGTCATACCACTGTACTCAGATAATCCTTAGACTTGACCACCTCGTGCGGTCAGTTGCTGGACATTGAGACCTGGAATCTCCCCTTCGCGGGAGCTAAAAGCAGTTGAAGTCTCCTACGTGAGAACTTGATTTTTCCATCGGATCTCACCTCTCGTCTGACATCTGACTCGGAGTGACATAGAGCCGTTGCAGCATGGGCATCGCTGCGCCATCTGTTGGTGACGGGCACAAATCCCACATTGATGCAATTGAGTTGTTGTATTATTCCATTAATTCGGTGTTGCATACTTTATCTGGCGTATCCTTTGCATTTACTAATTTCATTGAAGTAGACATTCTTGGGGTGGTCGGTCTTTGTGATTGCAACCTCATGTCCCTATTGTGAAAATGACTTGTTTTTTCATGCCTGACCTATACATAAAGTTGTAAACGACCTCTTAGAATGCCTTGTATATTGAAATAATTCAAAGTTTAAACGGGAATTTACAACCTAGTTACAATTTTAAGGCGCATACTTAAAGCGCGTATTATGCTGGAAACATAAGATCCATTCATTCTAGAGAATGCTGACAACAAATGTATGTTTCTTTTAACACACTGAACACGAAATCGTTACGCTATGGTAAACATTTAGACATTGGCATTCAACGTGTTAAATGCTACTTTAAAAAATCGTAAATCTGCTAGTTTACGAAATAGTCGTAATCGCAGAATTGATGTTTGCTTATGGAGAGGATAGTTTATCTCTTTACACACAGAAAGATAATAAGAAGCATATTTATACACGTGTGAATATAAGGATTGATTTAGCGCTATAGAAAGGTGAACAATATTGTTATTTTTAACATAATAATTAACATAATAAACCCGTAAAAATTTAATTGACTGTTAAGGAAACCAATTTATGGCTAATCGGTTTTCTTTTTTTTTTTCTACATTTAGGCGATAACTGTGAAGATATAAGTTAAGAATTTTCATTCAAGAAGGGAAAAAAATAAGCAAAGGGAGGAGAAACAAATAAAAAAAATATACATATAGCTCTTTTTCAATAATTATTATTTAAAAAAAATATTTGCGGCCAATATTTATTTTCCTTTTTTTAAGTTAAAATAATTATTCAAGAGGTTAAAATAAGAAAAAAACGTCGCTATATTTCCCGGTTGCTCTTTTTTTTTTACCTATTTAAATGTCTTTTTCTCCTTCAATGTAGAAGAAAAGTAATGGAGCAGACAACAAAAAACTTGAAATCCTTAAGTGTACGCTATACAGAAATGACAATAAATTCTTAGAATTTCGGACACTATTTGTATTTTAAATCTTTTTTTTTCTTATAAGAATATTTCTTCTGGTGATGAAGCAACCTTCTTCTGCCTTTATTGGGCTCATTTATTCCTGGCTCTTTATGTTTTAAGGATAAAATGTCGGTAAAAATGTTTAAATACATAACTTGAACATGAGAACAAAAATAGTTGCTAAGTATTTAATTTTCTTAATATATAATTTGCTCTTAAAAGTGTAATTTTAAGGCACAATTATTATTATAATGGTTTTTAATTCAAGCCAGCTTCAATTACCTTTCTTTAAATCTCATAATCTGCTGTAGAGAGTGCCCTATTCATGTTATCCATTAAAATATGCGAAATACGCGTATAGCGTTTGCTTTAGGAGATAATTAATCTTTCAATTGAAATATGCACAGATTTTTAGAATTTACTGACCTATTTAAATGCAAATAGTTCCTTTGAGTACAATGGAATCACAGTGACAATTGTGAAACTGTTAGAAATTACTGTGATGTGAATGGATATTTGCAAACAGCCGAATATATTGTATGATAATTGCAAAATCCCTAAATGATTAAATATATAATTTGGTTAAATATATATATTTGATTGAATATATCATTCGCTCTTTTCATTATTTAAAAAAATACAAATTTTTATTAGCTTCATTTGCATAAAATGTTGAAATCTAATTCTTAAATCTTTGAAACTGATCTCCCTAATTTCAACGAGCCTCTATTTAAGTACAAACTTTTCTCAACGTTTCATCTTTACATATATTTCCGAGTCAGTTCCGTGTAGACAATGTATCTAGCATTTAAACCAGTTAAATTCCTAATTAAATTACCTGGAGTTATATATGGTTATCGTCTGTTATATTGAGCAAGATAACGCTCTTATCCAATTTTTAGTGAAGCGTAAATTTTTTTTAGATGTAATAACCAGCTAGTATTTGTACCTATCATTTGTCTATTACCCTCTTAAAAGTGTATATTTTGTATACACTTTTTCCATCTAGTCTTTTTCCATCCAAAATGAACTTAATAGTGGTTTCAGATTCAAGAGTTTATTTACATAAATTTAAGCTGTAACTAAAAGATAGTATCTTTTATAAGATTTTACATTTTTTAAAATTTATCTATGCTTTAGAATTGGACATTTCAAAACGCGATACGTTTTGGAACTCAAATTGCGGTATTTTCCCATTTATTTGATTTCAAAGAATAAATTACGTCTCTACTAATAATGGAGGAGAATGTGTGGGGGGGGGCGCACGTGCGTGTGTGTGTGTTGGCGCGCTACAGGGCAGGCCTCTGGACTTAGAGCTACGGAATTTGGCACAAACATATTTTGGAGGGTGGGAATGTGCAATTATGGCTCTTTTTTGAAATTTTAATTAATTAAAAAATAAGCAAAATCGAGGAGTGTTTTCATAAGAACTTACAAAAATATAACAGAAAAGTAATATTTACACCATCTGAAAGAGCAAAAAATTACCTTTACAATGATATCAATTAAATTGCCGTAAGATTTTTTTGTAATTAGAATAATTCTTTAATAATTTTTTGGCATAATTTAAAACAATACTTTTCATTGTTTCCATTGATTAAAAAAATATTTATTTGCATGTTTATCTTCCATTGTTGAACGCTCAAGTGAAATCTTAATGTTCAGTGCTATGTTTTAATCATCATATTTTGATCCAACTAACATGCTGCTGGATTTAAAATAGTCCGCGCCATTTTAAAATTAAAATCAAATGCATATTTTGAGATAGGAATAAGAGGGTGAAGTTGATGCCGACAATATGCAATTAGATGTTACATGGCACAGGCAGTCACTTGATTCCATTAGGGACCGCCATGTAGACAACAAATGAAAAAGAAGCAAGGCTACTTTTTCATTTGTTGTCTTCATGGGTTAAATGTCTATAACAATTTAAAATGAATTTATTAAGAGAACCATGAGTTTCAAATTATGCATAAAAGATTCAATTGAAATTATATTCCCTGCGAACAAGCTGGTCGCCGAAGCGGAAGGTCCAGCAATGAATGACTGGGATGGAACTGTGTTGTTAATAAATGCGTTTTAGTTATCGTTAAAATAATAAAAGTGCAATTTAAAATTTGACTTAATACTCAAGTTATAACTGTTTAAGTAGAAATGAGAACACAAATAATATAAATACACCTGGCAAGAGTGTGCGAGTTTCATTACGGAATTTATTAACTTGAAATAAAATCTTTCATTTTATGCATGTAAAGAAATATCTAAGATTGATTTTTGTAAATAAATAAAAAAATTTCCGTAGAATATCAGCTAATATTCAGTTAATTTTAAAATATAGATAATATTTCTTAATATATTCTTCATTATTTTAATGTCTTTCATGTATCTGGACACAACAAAATATTAAATTCCAATCTGATGACAGACTTTAATTCTAACTAAAAATGCGCATTTTAATAGAGGATTCAAAACTTACTAACAGAAAAAAACCAGTTCCTATTTCTACAAAAATATTAATGTAGTATTGAAGTTAGCCAGCAAGTCAAGATGGTAGGAGAAACATCGTAATGGAATGAACTTGTGTATCGCCAGGTTATTGCAGACTGAATAAAGGAGGCCTTTTCCGCGCATCTTTTTTATAGATGTGGTGGAAATCTATCAGTCGCTGCCGCCTTGAATGCAATTTTCCGTGGATTTATCTTAAATAGAGAATGTCGGGTGTGAGAGATTGCAGCTGTTTGTTTCTTCGATGCATCGCATACATCACTTTCTCCAATTCAATGCTCAGTTTAAAACTAAATGTACCTTTACTTAAAGAAAATCTGAGTTTTATAGAAAAATATGTGTCCTATTTTGTTTATACAACAATTGTCTGATTGATTCTTATTTTATTTCTTCCTGAAGTTTATCAACAATATACCAACTTTGAATTTTGATAATTTTGAAAGTAGAATTCTTGTATCTTTAAAGTAGAAGTAATTTTTTGTCGAGGCATGCGAGGATGGAAGAAAACGATAATGAGAGGATGATGGAAGAGAGGATAAAATGTGGAATTAAAATAAGTCAATTTATAAAATGTATCATACGCTACTTAGGAACTATATCAAAATTTTAAATATTAAAAATCCTATCTTATCCGAAAATTAAAAAAAAGTTTTTTATCTTTTAAACTGTTGGTATACTTCATTTAATTCCCTTCCTGTTCTGATATCTTCCTTTGCCTAGATGCATATATTTTACTTTTCAACTCTTCACATCTTCTGAGAAAGTTATAAAATTTGATAATATTAATATATAAACTTAATAATTAATTCGCTGATATGTATATTTTCGAAACATTCAAATATACTCTGCAGAAAGAAAATAATATTAGCCTGATATTATTTTAAAAAAATTTATTTATAATATTATAATTTTATTTTATTTTTTAGCCTTTTAGAGTTAGGTAAGAAAATTTAGTTCTATAGGGCCGTTAGTGGACCTTTCTAGTTATACAATCGCTTTTTAAAATATTTTTCTAATTTAATTTCATTACTAATTTTTTATGTTAGCAGACACTTTATTGTTTCAGTTAACATGATAATGAACAATTGCTTATAAATTCTTTTCACGAATAAAGTAAATATTCGTCTTGAATAAAAAAAATACTGAGCAGTTCGTATTAAAAGAGAGAAAAGAAAATTTTAACTATTTTCCTCATTATTTTTAATTCTAAGAATCGAATGCCATCTTCACCAGAAGGAATGCTAAAAGAAATCATAGCATAGTTGATATAATTTTGAAAATATACGTAATTTTTATTGTCCACTTAATCTTAAGATAAAAGCTCGATCTCTTGACAATTATTTAAGGACGATCATCTTGCTATTTTTCTTAAACTTGCATCATTTCTGCAATTTTTTGTAACTAATCTGAATTCTCTGCTAAGTTGAACAGACATGGATATGAAATCTAGATTTCAAGAGATCATAAGATTTTTTCAAATTTAATTTTAAACTAGCCGTCTTTGGCGACCAGCTTGTTCGGCAGGAATATAATTACAATTGAATCTCTTATGCATAATTTGATATTGAATGTTCCCTTCACAAAGTAATTTTAAATTTCAGTTAGTAGCCTTACATTTAATAGCCTTGCATTTATTCTGTTCATCGTCTACCTTAACGTTGTTAATGTCTAGTAAGTGTACGCGTCATCTAATATATAATTGCAAGCTGTAGCGTCAACTTCACTTTCTTTTTCCTCATGCAAAATATGCATTTGATTTCAACATTAAAATGGCGAGGCTTATTTTATGTCCAGCAGCATGTAGGATGGGTTAAAACTTGCTGTTTAAAAGAATTAAATTACAGCAACCATAATGATTCACTTTCCTGGATAATATGCTAATATATTTACTGTCGTAGTGGACATTATTAAAAGATTTCACAGAAAAATTGATGAGGGAAAAAAAGGAAGTAAAATCCATTTGGTTAGATTTCCATTACCTTAACTTTCAACAATGGAAGCGAAATACAAATTAAATACTTGTTTAAACCATGAAAACGGATTTAATTTAATCGCAACAATGAAAAGAATTGTAAATTATGCAAAAAAGTCTTAAAAATTTATTAAAATTTAGGTTGTATTACAATATTTTTCTTATTTGCAGCATTGAAAAGATAATATTTTGAATTTTCAGATGGTGTAAATATAATTTTTGTGTTATTATATTTCAGGAAGTTACAGAGGAGAATCGCCTAAATTTCACTTAATTTTCAATTAATAAAAATAATTGAACATTTTAAAAGAATCGTTCCGAGGCGCACATTCCCATCCTGCAAAATATATTTGTTCCCAATTTAATAACTCTAGGTCAAATGGTCTCCCTACAGACCGTCAAAACACACACAGAAACATAGGCAAGTATAGATTATATGATTGGATACAAACATAATCATTGTTACTCGGCAGATTTGATAAGGGAAAACTATACTGCAAAGTAATGCAAACAAATCTGTCTTCTATTGGGGAACGAATGAAAGAAATTAAAGTAATAATTTAGTGAATGCCCAGGTCGCTGCTGTAACTATAAATAATTAAATAAATCTCCAAGTCACAGCAGTTATTGTTTGGAAATAATTTTATATACATATATTTCATATAATAAAAAAGTTTAAAATTTATACAACTGTCAGTTTTGTAGCTTTTTATATCAAATTATGTATTCGAGAACCATAAACACCTGCAAGGATATCTTTTCCAACCTTATTTAGCATTGTCAAACAATTCAGAAGCTTTATATTTGGCTGAGTGAAAAATTTCAGCTTATCAACTATATATTATTCGGTTTATTTATTTTAATAAAACAACGATACAATAATTATGAATTATATAATTTATTTAACAGACGGTAAAAACACGTAATATAGAATATAATATTAAAAATATGTTTTATATAAACATTTTATGTAGAAGGTTGCGAAAATAAATGATTTAACATATTTATTTGTTTCTAAAACATTTTTCAGACCTATAAATAGAGGTTTGATAAACTTACTCAATATATTGTTCACCATGTAAAATCTTTAAATTTTTCGCGTTATTTAAAATTTTGAAACAATTATCAGTTTAAGTATAAAAAAATGTAAATAATTTTCAATAATTTTAAGTAAAACAAAAAAATCACTGACCTTCACCATGACACAAATTGTTCCTTTCTTATGCATTATTGTACATTTTGAATAAATATAAAATTGTGCGCAGTTCTATATTGTTAAAATATATTAAAAATCACGAAATATTTTATTCCATTCCATGCAGAAAAGTAGTACTAATAGCTCAAAAAATATTTCACTACATTTGAGTGCTAAATTTTTTAACTATGAACTTATGAAATGTCCACTTTAAGGTTTTCTAAATGACGCATAAATCCCAGTAGATGGCTGACAGGAATTCATTCTTTAGCGATGTTTATGAAAATGAAATGAAATAATTGAAATATTTCATTATATATATATTCATTTGTTAATTGTATACGAAATCCGATATAATATCCTTCGCCATGCAAATGTTTCACTTTATTTTAAATCCTGTATCAATTATCATTCTAAATAGACATAATTATAAATACTTTTAAATGGTTTCAATAAAATAAAAATTATGAGCCTTCACCGAGTCTCAAATTATTCCTTTCAAATGCATTATGCCTAGTTTGAATAAAAGGGTATGCAGTTCTATAAGGTTACAAAATATTAAACTTAAAGACAGATTTTTTATCCCTGTCCTTGCATAAATGTAGTATTACGACCTAAAAAATATTCCCCTACATTTGAGTAGTAAAAGATTTTATCCACGACCTTATAAAATGCCCACGTTCAGGTTTTCTAAATGACGCAGAAATCCCAGTAGATAGCTGACACGAATCCATTCTTTAGAGAAAAATGAATGACGCTATCACGAAAAAGTTAAACCGAAAAACGATTTCTGTTTGGAAATTTTTTGGTCAGGAAAATGGAAGGGCGTCGAGGGACTTACCATTGAAATGACAGTAACCAAAGCTTCTAAGAATTTTAGTTTATCTTCTCAGAAGTAATACTATGAAAATAGTTCTACGGAATTGTGTTTCCAGGTTCTCAATACTACAGATTCTTAGGAATTGGACAAAATTTCATTTTATGTTTCTGGAAAAGTGTTTTCGAAGATTCGATACTATAATACTGCTTAATGTTTTGTGATGCAATGCTATTCCGAGTTGTCCGATATGCTAACTTAAGAAGTATTAAAAAATTGAGTTCTTAATTTTTATCAATCGTTTCATTCCTTCATCTGGGAATCTAAAGAATCACTGAAAATATTAACACTTTTAAATAAATGTTGCTACTTATATTAGCAATAAAAAGAATTAAAAACAGAAAACTATGTTGTAAAATTTTTCATAGAAATGTATTAAATTCAAACAGGAAATTAATTTTAAAATGGCATTTGAATTATTCAAATAATAAACAAAGACTTAACTTTGGTAATTGATTATTTTACATCAATATATTGAACTATGAACAAAAAATGCAGTTTTTTTTTTCTAGAAATATGAATGTACATACATACATACATTTTGATAAACATATCAAAGTTAAAAGTTAAAGCTTTAATTTAGTGAATAAAAATAATTGTTAGTTAAATATACAGGAAATATTTAAGCATCACCACTGCTTGCATCTAAAATTAACAAATCAGAGAAATATTAATTTA
Organism: Araneus ventricosus; assembly: GCA_013235015.1. NCBI lineage: Eukaryota > Metazoa > Arthropoda > Arachnida > Araneae > Araneidae > Araneus > Araneus ventricosus. The sequence continues at coordinate 306,335 of BGPR01000865.1, forward strand.
TCTGTAAAAATTTTCTGATTTTCACAAGCAGAAATTAAATAAACATTTCTTATTTCATGTAAAGAAATATTATAGCTTATGTACAATACGGCTAAAAGTTATCAAAGCACTTTATTTCTTCTTAAGGATTTTTTTGTTTCCTAAAATATTATACATATAATTTGCATTCCTGGAAGTTAGTAACCAATAAATAGAAAAATCATTTTAAAGTTCTAGAATAATTACTTATTTTTGTGAATTTAAATAAATAATATTTTCCCAAAGAATCTGATGACTGTATTAGATAAAAGGATAAAATAATGGTCAAGCTTCCAAAGCACCTGAACACAAGTTGCTATATACAGGATGTCCCAAAAAGGTGGAACAACCATTTATTTTCTTAAATATTGATTTTAGACATATACTTCCAATTACAAAGTTTCATCAAATAAGGTAAAAATTTATCTGCAAAAACTTTGACTTTTGTGGATTCGGAAAATAAAAATTCAAGAAAATTAAATTCTTATACGTTCTCCATAGGGCAAAATTGTCAATGAGTGAAATGTTCCTCTTATTCTCATATACGCATAAACTAAGTTTCACAATTCTGTCTGAAAAACTTACAGAGATATGTTAATTTTTAAATTTCAAGGGGCTGCTCACAAATTTATATGGAGATGTTTATTGCAAGAATGCAAATTTATTCAGCACAGAAAAAAAAGAAATGCAAATATTTGTCAAGTAGTATATCAGCCAATCATCACGAATCGAAAAAAAATTGCCAAGGACACATACGGTTACTCGGATTCATTTGCAGATAGTTGCAACTCTCGACTTGATAAAGAATGGAAGGACAACTTGAGAAAATGAAAATTTAAGGTATAACAGGAAAATAGCCTAATATTGAACCATAATACTGAATTATTTGCTCTTCGCGTTGTGCTATACCTAAAAGCATTGGCAACAGCTTTCAGATCCAATTTCATATTGTCTCAACGGGAACTTGACTGGATCCTACATATTTGATTTCTCTTATTAAAACGGAACTCACCGAAAAAAAGTGCGGTAATTATCTATAATTAAATTCAGATAATTACAACTACAAGTTTCAATTATGTGAAGGTAAAGCTATTTTTGAAAAATTGTATTTCAATTGTATTCTAGAAATATATTTAGAGCACTGCTTGTTTCTAGGAAGATGAGCCTCACTGCTGATAAGTCACCTTGATTTTCTTTGAAGATGAGCTATTTTTGTAAGTACTTCAATTAATGCATTATTTGACTGTTTTTCAGATTTAAGAAGAGTTAACAAATACATTGTTATTTACTGATTTCGCCTTTTAAATAAATTTTTAAATGTGCATATTATCCCTAAAATGTGTGTCTAATGGCTGGATCAAACAGCAGTGATATGAAAAATTGGTTTAAATCAACAACTTTGTCTTCTTATATATCTGTAAGTTTTGCTGATGCAAGCGTGCAACTTTGTATGTGAATAGAATGATTGTAAAAGAAACACTATAGTAAGTGACATTTTTACTCTATGGGGGCAATATAAAAATTTAACGCTTGTTCCACCTTTTTGGGACATCCTGTATAATGCAAAATTAACGATCTAAATACATTCATTAAGTGACGATACAGAAATAAGCATTAAATGCAATTTATTGATAAATATCTTATATTTATCTTATTTTATATTTATTCTCTAAAACATATGAGCATACATAATTAAATACGCTCGTTTATTTGATGATATTGAAGTAACCATTTTTACCTTTTTTCTCGGCCTTCTCTAATTTCTTATGCGGCCTTACTAGTTATTTACAATTTGCATTGAAATTATATAATTGTCTGTAATACAATAATAATTATAGACCACAATAAACCTCTAGATTCTGCTCGTGTGGCATTTTGCTCAACTGCCGAAATTTAATGAGGAATTTCAGTGCAAAAAGGTTCCCAGCCCCTCGTGTTTTAGATTATGAGACTAATATATTACATAATGAACCATCAAAGTTCTTAAAACTTATTATATTTTTTCCTCCATAACTAAAAAGGCGGCATATTACTTTAAAAAAATTATCTGTGGTTATGGAAAAGGAATACTCAGAAATGACATGAAGGATATATCAATTCAGGGATATTATGCAAATTGAATTTATTTAAAAATGTAGTTTTGCAGAAAAAATTAGGAAATCAAACACTGTTTGGCTAATCTACTTCCCTCTTTTCACGATAATGGGCTCATATAAGAAACACAGTTAATCGTTTGAAAAGCAAAAAAAGTCAAATTAAACTGAAGCAAGGGAAAATTAAACTTCGCCAGGAAACAGCAAGAAACTGAATTCTTCTAAACTGAACATTCTTCTAAAGCTCAACATAAGAAGAAAATAACAAAAAAAAATCACCCACACTCTTTCTCCCCTTTTTTACCTAAGAATATTTACCCAAGGGGTAAAAAAGAGAAAAAAAAATTTCAATTTTTACCCACCTTTATGTTTTTCTTACCTATTTGAACTCACTTCTTTCTTTAATCGTAATGAGGAACAGTGAAATGAATAATGAAAAGAATAAACGTAAACATTTTCTTGTCAGTAAGAAGGATAATAGAGTATTTTCTTAGAATTACCGACAGTTTCTATCAAATTATTTTTCTCGCGGAAAATAGAGGAACCTCCATCCTGAGGAGGTATTACTAATTTTTATTTCATTCTATAAACGTTCTGCAGAAGGAAATTGAGGCAAAAAAGGGGAAAAATACGATTGGAAATGAACAATAAAAGCAGTTGCTATGTCACCTTCTTCACGAAGGTCACGGTTGTGACGTGGAATTTTAAAGGACATAAATTGTTATTATGTATGAAAGCATCTTTTCCTGAACATTCATGAAAATTCATAGACTAATACTGAGCATAAACATAATTAATCCATTAAATTGTAGTGAAACTTGCATATAACACTTGTTTTCCTAGGTAATTGTTCTTTTCTACGAAATATGTTGCATGATTTATTAACTTCTTGTAATTCTTCTTAATAAAATTAGCCTTTTCAATTTTTAGAGAACAATATAGATTTCTAATAGTTTCACTGAGTTTTGAAAATAATTTTTAAAGTGAACTTAAAAGCTCCGTCACCTTACATTTACTTAAATCAGATGGTGCAGATCATAAACTCGAATTTTCAATTTATTTCGAGTAGGAATATGTCCCTTATAATTTAATGAACAGATACATATCGGTTTTTATATACAAATGTTTTTAAAAGCTTCTTATAATTGCTCATAAAATGATCTTTGTAAACATATCGAATCAGTATTACAAGAGATATATTTTTCTCTAAATATATCTTTCCAATATATGTTCATGATGGTTTCTCGATATTTCATTAAATATTCGATTACAAATTTATAAGCTGCTGTTTTTATTTTGCATCAAATGACATGCACTGTTGTTGACAATGATCTGGAATAAATTTGGGTATATAATTCTAACCTATATTTTCTTGAAATATTAGATCAAATATAAATTTAACTGCAGAACCATATCTCAGATTACTCGCCTATGATATAGAATCTAAGAAGGAAAAATTTCACGATTCCAGAGAATTTTGATCTTCCGACCACAGTATAAAATCTTAAAAGCAGAAACTGTCGTTGAAAGAGGAAAATGAATGTCCCAGGATATGTTCTTCCTTTCATGAATATGCATATTGGGACTTTATTTCATAGATGTTCCATCCAAGTTCTAGCCGTTACAGAGCTTAACATTTCCAAATAACTTTATAATCGATGAAATGCTGCTGCTTTGTTCGAAGGCAAATGATGTTTGTTAAAAGCAAAGCATTAAAAAGTATTTCCGCATCGTAAGGAGTTTGGCTGAGAGTTTTCCTGCAATGATGTTGTAATCCCGTTTTATGGTCCAAAGTAGAGGACAACAAATTGTGCCGAAATCTTATGTTTTCGAAACTTTGTTCATCGAATGTAGTTTATTGATATGCTACCTTAAAAGAAGCGGTTTAAATTGCTGCCGGTTGCTTTACATGCACAATAAAATTTCGAATAACCAATTCAGAGTAGCTGAAGCCTGTTATCGGAAACGATTTCGATGTTTGTAATGGGCAAAGAGCATTTCCAGGGAAATTATTTGAGCAGGAAAGAGGACATATTGTAATGTTTTCGCTTAAGATCTTACCTAGTGTTCTTTTCGTGAAGTTTCTTTAACGTCTTTCTAGTAACATTTGACAGAAATAATATATAGGAAATAAAGTTTACAAAAAAGTAAGTATCGATTACTTCTCTTAGCAATTAGTTACACGTAAAAGAGTTAGCCACTCTAACTCAATTCTTCTGATGAATAAAACTGATTTAATTCGCAAAATAGTTCAAATATAATATTTTGTCAATGGATTTCAAAAGAATGATTTTAAAGGCATACCTACTTTAAAAAATTGTAATTAGAAAATTAAATGTTAATGAGTAATTAAAAAGCAACCTAGAAAATAGGTAAGATATGTCTGAAATATGTTTCTTTTTGCATCAAGAAATTGCTTATCCTACGATTTGTTATTTATTGGCTAATCCTTATGTGATGCTTCTTATGATTCATTATATGTTCTCTAACACCCAATTCATATTTTGTTAAAAGTGTTTTACATATTCGTTTTTTAAATTTAAGCAATATATAATTTTCATAATGAATCAGATAATTGCATTGCAAAAGTTCTATTTGTCACCAGTTGAAAACAGTTTTTGTAGTCTTCAGTATATGAAAACTAATACTATTTTCTAACTTCGGAGAATTTCTATTGCAAATTATTTATTCAGTCATGAAAGATTTTATTGATCATTTACGGCTGTAATAATGTTTTATTCTGCATTCACTTTCCCATCTATGCAAAATCTCAATGCATGAAGAATGGAACTAATCGTAGAGTAAATTAAGAATGGCGTGTCGATAACTAGTTAAACGAAATCACATTTATATTCTTTATCGTACGGAATATTAATAAAATGTATATTCTTTTGTACTATTAGAAGCATGTCTGACAAAAAAACATTATTCAAAGCATTTATTTATAAATGTGTATTACACTGCAAAAAAAATCCCGTAAAATTTACGGTTTTAAACTGGCAGCTGGGTTGGTTGTGCGAAACCGTAAAAGTTACGAAGTAAATCCGTAGGCACAACGGTTTTTTACCATACAGGAACAAGTTTTTCCCGTAAAAGTTACGAAGTAAATCCGTAGTCACAACGGTTTTTTTACCGTATGAAATTAAGTTTTCTCCGTAAAAATAAAGTCATCGAAGTAATTGACGTCATCGACTGAGTTGAGTTGTTTTTTTCCTTCTGTTCGAGTTTGAGTTGAAATGTTCTGATGTGTATTATCAATTAGGAATATTAATTAATCTATGATTAATTAGTAATTTCAATTAGTTTAATTAATATAATTTTTAATTGAACTTACTTGGACGATTTCGATGCAAGATGGTGACAAAACTTCTAACTCCTCCGAGCCGGGGATCGAAACCGTGTTCATAGAAATACAAGGCAGTCGCTCTAACCACTAGACCACCGGAGACTTCATAAAATAAAGTAAAAATAATCTATTTGAGTTTTAAAGTCACTATAGTTCTAGTGGCGTCACCTAGTAGTGTAAAAATCAACTATTGCCAGAACACGTGTTTTAAGTTTACGGAGATGGAACCCTATTGAAAACATAAAATGAATGCAATAAAATTACATTTAAGAAAAGGGAAAGTTATCGTACAGAAAGTACGATAACTTTCCCTTTCCTTAAATGTACGGTATTGCTTTCCGCAATACCGTATGAAGAAAAATATAATTTGCACTGACGGTTTTAAACCGTTTATGGCTGGAGCGGAAAACGGTGAAAAACCGTTTTGTCAACAAAACAGCTTTAAACCGTCAAATATACGGAAAAAGTCCGGGAAAAAAACGTATATTTTTTACAGTGTATAAGAAAGCAACCGTATTGGAACGTTGCATTAACTCTGTGTTTTACATTAAAAACTATTAGTAAAAATGGAATGGAAAAATGCAGAGAAAATATACTGGCCTTTTGTATATAATGACGTTTCCATAAAAAAAATTATTCCTCTCTCTATATACCAATTTTCTGTCTTAATAGAAAGTCCAAGCTTCTTTTATATACAAAGTTGACATAAAAATTCAACGACTGATACTCCAGAAAATGCACTTTTCATTTGCTGAATTTTTAAATTGTCAATAAATAACTGAACCGTTTGATTTTAAACGGGAACTTCTGCAAACTTCGCGTAAAATGTTAGAAGGGACTTCTGCGCAGAACAGGATCTTTAATTGACCCTCAAGAGAACTAAAATTCATTTACTGCACTATTTTTACTAATATTTTTTGTTTTTTAACCCTATGAGCCCTATTCGCCTCAAACCGCCCGTTCGACAGAAGCCGGACTCAGGCGGTTTTGGGCGTCTGGGTGAATTTTTTAAAGGAAAATGTAGTTCCTTTCTTTGTTGACAATTCATCAGACGATTGACCTCCTGGAATTTCTGCAAAGAACGTGACAATTCCATTCTGTTTTTGTGAGCGAAAATTCACTCGAGGATTTGAGGCAATGGAATTCTCACTCTTGCCGGGTTCAGAGAGTAAAATATAAATTTTATTTAAAAACGAACATAGTTTACATTTCATTTCGTTTTAATCGAGTTTATATTGTTTGCTTTCAATCTGAAATTTACTTAAAAACGAATAACTTAAAATCTATTTGGATTCTTTTAAGCTTAAGTTTACTTGGAAAATAATTTTGAATTTCATTTGAAATTCTTGATATTCTGGCTTCTAATTATTTATCCCTGATTTTTTTCTGTTTTAAATCTGACTTTTATTTGAAAACGAATAACATTAAAATTCTGTTTTATTTTGAGTCTTTATATTTAAATTTACTCATCTATACTTATAAAAGGCAATTTTTGTGTGTGTGTGTATGTGTGTGTGGGGGTGCGTGCGATGCCCAGACGAATCTATCGTACTTACAGCCTTGAAATTTGGCACACATGTAGTCTTAATGGCAACTTAATGCACCTCGAAGCCGGAATTTTAAAATTTAATCCAGATATTTTTTTATTTAATGTTTTGTGTTGTTTTGGATGACTTTTCGCACTAATTTCTTAATAGCATGGTTTCTACGAAAAAAAATAGATACACCATCGGAAGGAGCACATGATTTCCGTTCTAATGAAGTTTGTTTTGTATGTCTAACGTAATTTACTGAATTTTGAAAAAAATTTGAAAAATAGTGCTTTTCACTTTTCTGTAAAGTTTTCATGCGGTGGTTTTCTTTAAATTCTAGCATCCGCCTTTCTATTAACGCTGTCATTTTCAATTTCTTTCAGCTTATAACTGGAACGTTTCTGTCATATTTAAAACCAGAACCGTTAAAATACCTTTTCTCGTTTTTTTTAAATAATTTTTCCCTGATCAGTTCAAGCAGTTTTTTTGCTAGCGACCTTTCCCAACGAGTCATTCTCCGGAGATTCCCCGACTGCATTGTATCAATTTTATTAGCTGGTACGTGACCTTCCTCACTTACTCGATGGATTCGATTATTGTTTTTAAGCATGTCTTAACATCTTTCTTTGCCTTTCATACTTTGCTTGCGGTGTAATAAATTTCACATTTTAATTTCTTAACACTGTTTTGGATTAACGGTACTCGGCACTGTTTTCCTACAATTGAAATATCATTGCTGAGAGGAAAAAGAAGCGGGCAACTTAATAATAATAATAACATATATATAATAGATTCGATTGGAAGTGATTTTACATTATAAAAATGTTGCTTCTTCTTTCAATTCATCAATTTAGCAGGAGTAAGTCGCGGATCATTAATTCAAATTTTTGTACTTATATCTTATGATTCTGAAAAGTCAATTAGAAACACAAAAACTGAAAATAATCTTGAAGATTTTGATTTTGTTTTTTTTTTATTTTCGAAGCCATAAAACGTTTCGTATCATTCAAAGAATTTAATATAACTGTAAGTTTGGAATAAAAAAAGTCTAATCATCAGAATTGATCATATTTGATGAAAGAAATAAGAGCAAAAGCCAAAATATGTTTTTTCTAAACTGGAACGTTCTACAATCTAAGCAGAATCTCCAAATATAACGAAATATAATGTGCATTTGGCATTCCTTAAAAAGAGAGAGAATTGCTTATATATAATGAGATATTTAGTGTTCTATTCTATAAAATAATAATATTACATTCTAAATATATTGTTTCTAAATCAGTTTAAGATATAATTTTTTATTTTAACGATTTTTATTCATAAATACAAATCTAAGAATAAAATCTATAGAATTTGCTTTGTTCAATGATCAGAAACCATTGGAAGAAACTCAATCTATGTTAGACAGGCATATGATGAGTGATGTATAGAGTTCTCTGTTCACATGTGATTTTTTTAAAGCCAATGTCATTTCTTTCAGCGGTTTAAATAGAAATAAATTTCGTATACATTTTATACACCAAAAAGGATAAATCGAGAATTATCCAGAAAATGATAGCAATTTGCCATTCTATGACTGAGCTTTTAATTTTTTTCCAGATCTTACAGGCCTCATAAAATTCTTGGAGACAGTTCGCCACAAGGTTAACATTTTTCTATCCGAATCATTTGTTACAGCAATAAACTCTACTTACTAGATTATTCCTAGAATTTGTGGCCTATAGGATTGCCTTAACCTCTACAAACTTTTTCAGCCATTTTCAATTTTCAAAATTTATTTCGAACGAATTCCTTAGCTCTCTGCTTTATTTTTTCTAAACGCACACGAAATTAAGTTTTATAAACCAAATTTTATATAGGCATTTGATGTATAATGTTAAGATTTTAACATATAAGTGCAATATTCCATTTTAAAATATGATGAGACGACAAAAACGCATGCAGATGAGGCACAAATTAATACGAGAACCTATAAATATACGACGCACTTCATACTGCAATACTGTTATAACATCATAGTCAGATTCTAATTTGAAAACTCTTATAATTTTGACGTATATTAAATTTTTAAAAACAATTAAAAGTTTTTTTAACGTTTGAATATATTGACTTACACGAGAAGAAATTTCTGTTCGGGTAAATTTGTTCTGAATTTTTGTTGATAAATAAAATGATCAGATTTTGCTTTTAAAATTTAATTCCTTGTTTATGCTTAGAAAAACATTGGATTTTCAAAAAAGCTATAGGCATTCTCGGAATTTAATTATTAAAGTGTTGCTTTTCATATTAAAAGGATAGTAACTAGAGTTTAAGCGTATATCTAGTAATATATCATACTTATATATTATTTTAAATAAATCAAACGATTAACCGTGTTGAAAGATGATTCGTAATAGATTAAATGAACAAAGACGCAGCCAAAAAAATCCCGGGATTTTTTGGTAATTGTATCGCCTAAAGTAGTTACATGAAATAAAAGTGAATTAAGCACCTAGAAATCTTATATGAAATTAAGGAACTAAATCTTTATATTTCTAATGCAGTTACATTTCTATTACATTAAATCTATAACGACGCAAACAAGGACTTAAAAATATTCCTCACGCAATCAAAATAGTCAAATTAAACAGAAGCGAATGAAAAATAATTATAAATAAAATGTAGCTTTTATTTTTTTCCCATTTATATTCCCATTTTAACTTAAGAATAGTTATTCAAGAGCTTAAAAAGTAAAAAATGTATTTTCTTTTCCAGGTTGGTCAATTTTTTTACTTATTTAAACTCATTTCTTGTCATTGTGATAAGAAATAATGGCCCACAGGAAAGAGAAGCAAATTTTTTTCTGTAAGCAACACGGAAATAATGTTTTTTGGAATTAAAGACAATTTTCATAGTTTTTTTCAACGAACGTGTCTCTCAGGAAGATGGAGTATACTTCTTCTCTTAAGATTGGAGTCATTTTTATTTTCTAAACGTCTTGCAGAAGTAAATTGCAGTGCAATTGTTTAAAAATATGACTGGAAAAGTGCAACCAAGGCAATTGCTTTGTAGAAGAAACGTGTTTTATTTTGTTTATATGCGTTGATGTGGAATTTTAATGCACAAGAATTGTTATTATGGTTCATAATTTAAGCACACTTTTATGACTATTCATGAAAATTCATAATGTGTTGACGAGCGCAACCTATTATCATTTAAAATGTGGCCACTTGCCTTTTGTGGTAATTGCTCTCATTTCGCTCAAATTCTGTATGCTTTCTTTAATTTCTCGGTTAACTAAAATCAAAATAATTCAATTGAGTTCAGTGAAATGAAAATAATCTGCATGAAAGAGTTAGGAATTTGTGCGATTTAATTGTGGATTTCAAATACACAGCAATTGTTTTATAATTGAAATAAAAATTACATAAATAGTCAAATATGTCACGTGGAAAAAGTGAACAAACAGCTAGAAAAATGAGCATGAACTTTTTGACTGGTAATTTCTTAGTAGTAGCTTATATCCACCACATGCTTTCACATTTATCGTATTTATCATTTTGTTTATAGCAACATATTTACAAACATTAAATTTATTACAATTTATCTATGGATTAATGGCAAATTAATGGATAAATAAACTCAATTCATGTCTAATCATACCTCTACAGAATATTAAAATGAGTCATTAATATGAGCAACCAGAAATATAGGATGCAGTGCAAAATGAAATGTGAAAGCATTTTATAATTTCTTTAGTTATATTTACGTCCTCTGTTGAGCACTTTGGTACGTGCCTCGTTACTATGAACTGTGGTTCGATGAAGAAGGTGACGCGAAAGCCCCCTCCAATCATCCACGCCACACCAGTGGAGGACATTGGAAGACGACTGATTTAGCGCTCACCAGGTCCGCTTACATGGCGGTTCTTCGGTGGAATCAGGTTTCTAGTCTGAAACCCTTCAGAAAATATAACCAAATTCCATTACTAGGTAAATAAAACATAAATTTAACTAAATGGCAATTTCTCATGATATTCTCCAATGCTACGGGAATTAAGTTAGAGGAAATGTATCAAAATCGAACATATTCTACTATCCGTCAGTGTAACAGTAGATGATCTTAAAGTAGAAGTCGTTCAAAAAAATTGAAGTATGCGATATGCTTTATTTTCAAGAATACTCGTGCATTCTATGGCTTTATTGCATGGATACTCGACTCAACTTTCAACCATTAGGAAACAATGCAATTCCAGATTCCTTTACAACTGATGAAATGCTGTCACTTTCATTCACCAGGATTTTGGAATACGTTTTCATTAGGTTAAAGTTCGTATTTCCATGAAACTAGATGTTGAAAATAACCAGGAACAAATAAGAAATTACGAGCACATTTCCATTCCTCCACTACAAAATAACGGGCAAATCATAAAACACCTATATTCAAAATTCTCGGAACACTCTAATCCTGATGGATGTTATCAGGATTAAGTACACAAAATTTTCCTAACATCCAGTGTATTTGTTGTCAATTAGCAAATCGAAGGATATGTTCTCCTATTCATGAATATGCATACTGGAGCTTTATCTCAATGACATTCAACTCAGGTTTCAGCCGTTAGGGAGCCTAACAATTCAAAATCCTTTTCTAAGCGATGAAATGCTCCGCTTTGTTCGATGGTAAATGAAGTTGTTAAAACGAACGCATTAAAAGTATTTCTAAGATGCACGGTAGTTTGACTAAAGAGTTTTCCCTCTATTACGCATCGTGATTTTATGGCGTTTTCATTTCAGAAGTGGAGGACAATAAAAGTTCGCAGATTTTCAGTTTGTTCACCGTCTTCAGTTTCTCGATATCCTATTTTGATACATTTGGATATATATAAATAGTATAACGAATGGCAATCAGTGTCTTCATTTTAAATATTTAGTGTTCTAGATTAATAGCATACTATATACATTTGATGTACATAATTTAAAGTAGAAGGCAATTTCCTTTTATTAAAGGTTAATATGACAATTCAGTTCTATTTCGTCAGCTGTCGTGTACGTGTAAAGAGGGTAGATCTTGTTGCCCTCAGAATGTGTAAGGCATTTCAGGTGGCCGCTGGCAAGTCGTGAAAGACAGGTACTGGACTGCCTGTCGCAGGGGAGGGATAGGGAAAATCCCGGCTTTCTTCCTTTGTACCAGTGATGAGAGGGAGGCACCAGGCACTCCACCTTGTTTTGGGCTTTTTTCCGCGAAAATAGTTCTAGGAAAATAATCCCTGAAGAGGAGGAGATGGGATGACTTGAGCTCTCCTTTGAAAGATTGCCTGCCAATTCATTTCCGTGAATATCTACATGCGAAGGGATCCATTGAAAATGTATATCATGCTGAAGGGAGACGAGCTTCAATTTTTGTAAGATGGATAAACTTGTTTTATCCCCTATGTAGGTCTGTTTTAAGGATGTTGAATTGAGCTGAGGCTATCAGTAAGTATCCAGAGGTCTCCAAAGTTGCTTTCGCTCATGATGGTCTCTAGTCCCACATCGATTGCCAGTAGTTCACTTCGGAAAACAGAACAGAAGTCTGTGTTACGTTGTTTTATAGAGTATTTGTCGCGAGGGGTTCCAATGTAGATTCCACTACCTGCCTTTTTGTCAGTTTTGCTACCGTCAGTATAGATTTTGATGTCGTTTAGAGGGATGTTATTTATGATTTCCAAGGCCAATTGTTTAAGAAAATCAGGCACACAATCTTTCTTGTTAGATGCAGTAAAGAGGCTGTAGTGGAAGTTAACCTTGGAAAATTCTTCGAGTGTATTCAGATTGCAATGAAGAGAATGCGATTCAACATTGTCTGCGATTATGAGCTGTGATTTAAACTTGACTGAAAGGACTGTTTTTCTTTAGTCTTTGATAGTGAGTCCAGTTGTTTAGGTATCTAGCAGTTTTGTTACTTTGGTCAATACTGGTAAGTTTATTGCAATATTTGACCAAGCTAGCCTGCCTTCTGACGTGAAGAGGTTGCAAATCCGCTTTATAAAGGACAATTACTGAAGGACAGCTGCGTTTTAGTCCAGTAATGATGCGAGCAGCACTTAATTGGACTTTTTTCAATTTTTTCAGGTTAGATTTAGAAGCACAACAATAGATAGGAAAACCGTATTCTATAATGGGTCTAATGAGTGCCTGAAAAGTAGTTCTAAGGGTAGTCGCGTCTGCACCCCTGTCTCTACCTGCGATGTACTTAAGAATGTTTAAGCGTTTCCTGGCCTTCAAGGTAATATGTTCAATATGTTTACTACTTGTAAATTCAGGGTCTAGAATAAAACCTAAGTATTTCGGGTGTTTCTCATACGTGAGGTCCTGGTGTTTAAGCATCAGAGATGGTTGGGAGATATAAAGGTGCTTATTGGTAGTAAAGAAGATAGAAATTTATTTAACTGGGTTAAAACTCATCTTGAGTTTTTCTGCAAATATGGATAAATCTTCTAAGGATCTGTTGAGTCTAGACTCAATTTCGACAATAATATTTTCGGAGCTCCAGAGAGCAAGGTCATCTGCGAACAATCCAATGTGTATCCCAATTGAGAGAAAACTTTCTCAATTCCGGCCATGTGTAAGGCAAAAAGAGTTGGTATAAAAACTGTTCCTTGAGGAACGCCCTAGGAAGCGTCATTCTATGTAAAAGAATTTAATGCTTTACAAGATAGTTTAATTTCACTTTTTTAATTTTATTGGTTTTTATGTATTTTCAGATTATTAAAATGGAATGTTAAGTGGGCAAAACTAAGCAATTTCAGCACCATTTGCTTTTTAAATTTAGTCGATTGATTTAAGCCTAAAACCGCCCAAGCTACCAGTAAGATTTAAGCTGTGTATGGAGAAGGAGCGATGCCTCAAAGTACTTTTTGATTGTCAAAGTCAATTGGTTTTCGAAAAAAAAGTGTCGAAGTGTAATTGTACCAACTTCTTCATATAACGACCAGAGGATTAGTTTTTCAAAAATAAATTTGAATTCTTATGAATTAATATCCAATCTAATATGAAGTCTTGAATTGTTTGCCTATTTTTCAGACCTTATAATTTTTTTAAATGTGTTTTATAACTATGTTGATGAATTTATATAATATGCAGCCTTACAATTTTTTTGAAAAAGCAAATTTTTATTTATATAGGAATGAGATGCGTTCTTTTCTTCTCCAATAAGAAAAAAGTCACTTTTTCGTTTTCAAATGCAGTTTTATTTTATGTTTCAAGTAGCTCTATTATTATTTTTCCATCACACTCTTTGGCGCTCTTTTCCATTACATCCTTATTTAAACTTAATTTGGTTCTTGAATCAGTTAGTCCAAACGTAATACATTCATTTATCTGAACATTTCTCATAGTTTCTTCGCTTAATTCAATTTCAAGTTGCAAAACTTTGTATAACATTGAACGACAAAATTTAGTTCATGCGGACATCCGATTGTATAAATATATCATTGTTGATAGTTAAATAATAAAATTAGACTTATGTAATATCAATTTAAAAAAATTCCTTACTGAACAATGGTTGCTGCAAGATTAGTACTATAAATTCTTAAAGAATTACTGTCTCGACATTATTAAGGAATTTATTAACGTTCATAAGATATTTCAAATTAGAAAAATAAATCTCTTTGCATCTCTAATATTATTCATTATTGAACATTCTGAAGGTTTCTAGCACAGATATAACGTCCTATTCGCAGTGTTTTATCTTAAAATCACACATAAAAATCCCGTTTGTCTTTATTAGTTTTTTCTTCTGAAAGTCATTACAGTAAAACCCTGGTTAACAGAAGTTGGGTTAACTAAACCCAAGTTCGCTTATTCTTGGTTTACCAATTACGTGTTAACCAAAACCCAGGTTACCCGAAATGCCTCTAAAATTGTAAATCCAAAAACACGCATTGTACTGCATATAAATAATCGCGAAAACGATACATTTTTGCAACGATATCCCCACTTCGTTCGTTTAAGACTTTAGAAGAAGATCAGTGTCTAATTTTAGAATGCTAAAATTATAACCAAATGGTAATAACAATAATAATTACGATATTGTTTACCTGCGCCTGTCAGGCTCATTGCGCTCGAACTCGCTGGTGCGAATATTGTTCCCGACGGAGAGTTGACTTTAATAAAGAACATAAGTATAGCCTAGAAAGAGAATTTTGAAACTGTTCTACACTCAAAACATTTCAACTGTAATTAAATAAAAAAACAGTAATAAATGTTCCTGCCTTAACCGAAAAAATCATTATCTGAAAAAAGCTCTCTCCATTTAGTTCGGTTAATCGGGGTTTTACTGTATTTGGATATTTTTTAAACAAGTTATATTCTCTTGTCGTATGCAAAACATAATTTCTATTGTGCTTTCATAATGTTACCACTATTTATTTATATTTTTGTTAATATTTTTCACATAAGTTCTTTCTTTTTTCCAGCAATGAAATTTTTTTCTAACATCAGCGAATGGAACAGAAGACAAATTAATACAAATGTGATGGCAAGATATACTTCGAACTACGTTTAAAATGGTTTTGAGTTACCGATAAAAATCTGTGAACAACTGAAATAGCAATTGTCATTCTGAAAAAAAAATTGCGCAACAGCCATATTTTCCAATTTATTGAAGCTCACGTGATATGTCAACCAGCAAGTCAAGGTGGTAAGAAATACCATAATGGATTAGGATTCTGTATGGCCAAGGTAATTGGTGGAGGAAGCCAGAATCCTTTTCTACACCATCTTTTGGTGGATATGCTGAAATTTATCGCAAAATGCTGCGCTGAATGCAATTTCCCTGGATTTACCAGGAATAGACACTGTCGGGCGTAAGAGATTGCAGCTCCTTGTTTCTTCGATGACACACACATGCATCATTTTCTTCAGTTTAATACATAGGCTCAAACTTAAAATATACTGACTTAACAAATTTTGGATGTGGAAAGTGAAAAATATCTATCACGCTTGACACTCAATGAATAATTGATTAGTTCTTGTTTCACTACTTCATGAACCTTATAATGAAAATTCTATTTGAAATTTTGGACGTATTAAAGTAACATGCAGGAATATTTAGCTTTGATATTTTGTCTATTTACTTTTGTATGGTGGAGTGCAATACAGAGAAGAGAAAAGATGGCTGAGAGGAAAACTATTAAGTTATTTACAGCTATTTCATTTTAAAATATGCACATTTCCCCAAACTCTTCAAATGCATATGAAACCAATTACTATAAATCTTCCTTATCCGATGATTTGCTGCAACTTTTACCAGAAAAGCTAGTATTTAAAAATTTTAATTATTGAAATAAAATAAATTATGTTGAATTTTAGTAGTGATCTCCTAAATACAAAACAATTAAATTAATAAGCATAGATATTATATCTAATATTCGCGTCAAAACTTCTACCTGCACGCTTACAAAAAAGGAATAGTGGTTTAAAAATGTCAAGTTAGTCAAGTTAAAATTCAAATTTAAAATCGTCTAACTCTGTTACACGTGATGATTTTACTAGCTTTTAAATTTTATTACTTTCAATAAAGAGCGAATAAATTCCATAACTTTTTTTATTTGTATAATTACACTTTTATAATCAATACTATTCAGTTTTCAATTTGCAAAAACACCTCTAAATTATTAATTTTTGATAACAGCTATTTCAAATATCACATTATTTAACTTACATTTGCTTATTCAAAGCGCTTTTATAAAAAAATGCCCTTAGTATAAGTAGATTAATTCTATAATCAAAGTTAAACAACGATAATTTGTTTAAATAATTAGAGGAGGCACATCCCTCTCCTTTTCCAAGAATATCATCCGATCTCCTAACTAGTTTATATTTAACAATGAAAATTTCCGAGGTACTGACATCGTTAGCGTTAAGTAGTTTAGACTTAATCTGAAGATAGGAGAACAAAGTTTGTCAGCTTTTCTGAAATAAACTCACTTTACGTCAGTTCTGCCAGCTGAAGCGCATGAATCGGATGAACACACTAAATTTATGACTCAGAAATATATCTGATAAGATACGTGTTCAAATGAGCTCTTAATTGTGTAGTCAGATGTATTTAGTGTAGTTACTAGTTAGGTAGAACTATACATAAACTAAATGTAACAATGATAGAGTGTTATTTTTGTCTCCATGCGAGAATAAACAATTAATTGTAGATATATATATAGTATTTTTGAAGAATTTATTCACGAAGAACTGAAGTGTGATGTTGTAAGAGCTGGTAAAAGAAGAGATACGAATATTTCTTCGACCAATTAATAATTCATTAATTTTGCAGTGCTGAACTGCATCAGTGGCGAATCCAGGATTAGGGTCTGCGGGGGCTGAGGTCATAAAAATTTTGTATCGTAGTGAGGAATGTCAATCCTCATGGCTTATGTAAGCCAAAACACTTTAACTATACAGACTTTCCTCACCTGAAGATAAGAATCATAAAGAAAACTACAATACTTTCGATAATTTAATAAAAAATACAATGAAATAACTAGCCAAAAAATGTTTTCGACCGCGTCAACGCTACAAGTACAAGTGGAATGACTAGAAAAGTAGGAACATTTTCGAACCTGTCAAACCCAGAGAGCAATGTTGTCACGTTTTTTTATTATAATTTTTGAAAAGGGAAATTAAGAACAAACAGTTGTAGTGATTTTAAATAAAATCAAGAATTCTGACTTAGCTGGGGGGGGCTGCAGCCCGACAGCCCCCCTCCCTAGATTCGCCTCTGATCAGAAGACTTTTCGAATCACATCAAATTTAACCTAGCGAATTCACTCTAACTACTGAAAAGTCCTTTGGATGATAATTTTTAATGACGCAGAAATCCAGCAAATGAATGAAAAGAATCCATTCTTAACCAAAAATTAACGACTGGATCAATGAAAAGTCAGACTGCAAAACAATATTTTTAAGAAACTCTTTGTGAAAGAAATACGAGGACAGTTTCCTCAGATTCTACGAATTTTATTTCTCAAAAAATTTAACACTATCGCTGATTGTTTTTAACGGAGCTCATGAACTCTTAATTCATAATCCCCGAACCTAATTAATATTACCGATGACCCTGACTTAAAAAACTTGATATAAACCTAAATAATTAATTTCCCTGGAAAGTAAAAATTCAAAAACTGAAAGGGAATATTTTATCAGTTACATCCAATTATATGTCTCAGTCATGCATCACCTTCCGCTACTTTCATTCATACTTTTTTCACTTACTCTCACATAAAACAAAACATGAAAAACAAACAACAAAGAAACTTAGTGGTTAAATAGAATGGATAAGAAGGGAGTTTCCCGTTACCTGATGTTGAATACTGGTGATTGTGTCTGTTCGTCATGCCTGGTCTAGTTCGTTGGCCTTGGTCCACGGGAGGGTGGGGGAGGTGTCACTCCCTCGTAAGCCGTAAGAAGGGATAGTCGATGTTTTTTCTCCTAGTTGCGTCTCAAAAAAGTTAATAAAATTCTACGGAATAGATGGGTCGTTCTATAAAAATTCTAGGTTATTTAAAAGAACTATTTTTCTTTCTTTTGTAATTTATAGAAATTTTGTTTGGCATACCCTTAGATATATAAAATTGTAATATTACTTCAGAATTCTATGATGCAACTAAGTTACTTAGTAAATGGGATTTTTTTTTTGTATAAAAAGAGTTCACATCTGAATTCATGCAAATATGAAATGATTAGCTAAGTTTCATTAATGTTATTTCTTTTTGTCATTAGGACAATTCTCGGGTCCATTTTAGTTAATTGATTGTAAAACAAAAATACAAAATAATGAATTTTTTCAAAAAATATATAAACCAAAATTTTAAGTTTTTAGTTATTTTATTAATGCCACAGTTTTCTCCGTTTATTCTTTAAAGATTATATTTATCCGTCATCGTTAAGATGATTCTTTTAATATTTCCTTTCATTTATTGAATATCGAAAACGCAAATATTCTCCAACGAATATACTCTCCAGAAGCAAAAGAATTAATATATGACTATTGACATTGCAAAGATCAAATGATTAGTGGCTTATATATTACAGACATGAAACAAAAGTTTTAATTAAAACTTGACATTTCGCTTGACCGATTTTTCTTTCATGATTTTGTGAAAACCTTTATTTAAAAGTTTAGTAAATTTTGTTTCAAAAATTTATTTAAATTTACTAAAGCTTTCCAAACTGAATACTCAGTAAAGCAAAAATGAGTTTTTTTAACTAATATCACTTCAAAATCTTCAGCATATTTCCAGTTCACAGATTTTACAGGAAATTTTGAAATTAATTAGAATTGGATGCATAGACCCCATTTAATATGAAAAAAGATAAGAAAGAGAATCTTCCCAGATAGCACGTAAGTTTGCAGCAAGTTTGATTTTGACTTGATATTACCTTGTCATAGCAAATTTGACGCGTCAAACTTGAAGCGAACATGTAGCAAATTCGCCGTGAAACTAGCACAACCTTCCTTGCATTGCAAGTTCACCGTGACAAATAGCGCCACCTCCTTTTCAATACAAATTTGCAAAACAAGCTTGATGCAAAGATAGCACAAAGAGATAATTATCTTTGTCTCTGTTTAAAAACAAAACATCCGATTTTTAATAGCATCTCAAAGATCGTCCTTCTTTTTTATTAATTCAATAAATCAATGATAATTTGTAAAAAAAACTAACTTTTTTATAAAAAAAAATTTTGAAACATTTTCCATCTTTTTACTAAAAGTTTTTACTTTACAGAAAACTATATCGCCTTTTTCTTAATTAAACAAAATTAAACCGAAAAAACAGTCAATGTTTGTTGAAAAATAATAACTTATACATTTTGTCCCGTTTTAAATTAATTACTTTTGAACTCTAATTTCATAATTTATTCTACTAGCGAAACGTAGTTATCAGCGAAAATCGCTCTCTCTTTGACTTCAAATCATATTCTCAACTCAAAAATTTAATGAAATCAAGAAAATAGTTTAAAATAAATCGTATACAAATCGAATGGAACAATGTATTAGCGAAATCTATCTTCTCTTCTCGTAGTCGATCTGGCCGAGTGGTATAGACGTCAAGCTACCAAGCGGTAGGTCACGTGTTCTATCCCGGGTTGTGTTCGTACTCTGTTTTTGCTATAATTTGCAATGAGTTTGATGCGGCAAGCTTGCTGCAAATTCGTCCCATGGTGACTTCGAAGCTTTCGTTAACTTGCTGCAAACTTGTTTCACACTTGTACTCTTGTCATGTCAAATTTGCTGTAAGCTTGCAGATTTGGAGTGCAAGTCTGCTGCAAATTTGCTGCAAACTAAAATTGCTATCTGAGTTAAACCCAAGTACAGAATAATTTTCTTCCATGTAATTAAGAAGCTTAAACTTTAAAAATTTTAACCCAATAAAACCGGACGCATTTTTGTAACCAACAAAATAAACGCGGACTACAACTCAAAAATTAACAGTATCTGCCATCTAATGAGAAAAATAGATCTGTAAAGATTCTGGAAACAAGAAAAATCATTTATTTTGCCATTAAAGCGATAAGAAACTTATAGGTACACATTTCTTTTGATTACAAAAAGAATCTATTTCAGACATATTTTGAAGCTATGCTATAAATTATCATCTGTATTCTAACTCAAGCAAGGAAGTAATAATTAATCTTTTTTTATAAGTAAAATTTTATTCTTCTGGCTTCAATCAATAATTACAGATATTAATGAAAATTTTTTAAAGGTAAAAAATAGAAGTTTAGATAAGAACTTCGGTTAAACAAGATCCAAACATTCTTAAGTAAAAAAGACGGTACCGGTTTTACATTGTAAGTAATTAATTTCGCATGATCTGAAATTTATTAATATATTTAGCACTGTCACAAAAATTCTTAAATATGCGCAGGTACTAAGTATAATGCAGTTAGGCCGAAGAGAATAGTTATAAATTTAAAGGAAGAACTTAGGTTTCAATAAAATGGCTCAAAATTTAAAGCTGATATTGTAGCTGATACGAAATACTTATCGCTACTTCTAACTTACCATCAAATGCTCATATACATTATAAGAATCGTTTTCAACTGCCGTCAAATGAATCACTATTAACCCTTTGAGGACAGACGCGAGCGTAACGCTACGAGAAGCTGACACACCCTTATGACAGTCGTCCTCCAATGGTTAATGGTCATGAAATGAATGTCACATAAGCTTATTAAGATTTAACTTAGAGATGGATATGCTTCACTGTAAATTACATTGAAACTAATAATGTGGCTTACCATATTTAATTCTTTTGTCTTCGAATTTTAAAAATTTTTTTATCAGTTTGTTTAAAATATTATAGAAAAAAAAAACTCCCTCACGGCAGGTAAAAAAATAAAGGTTTCTCAAGAAGATATATAAAGGATTCCGAAAGAGAATTGAGCCAAAATATGTTGAACGATAATGTTGATATTAAATTCAAGAGTATCATAAGAAATGAATTTGTCAAGTAGTTCCGCTGAAATAAAGGCGATTTAGGCACGTAGAAAGATTATAGGCTATTAGGATATCAAAACATTATGTGTCTAATCTTCTTTCCTCTTATTAAACTGAAGCTATAACGGCCCATATGATAAAAAATAGCCCTTCTAAAAGAAAAAAAATTCAAATTAAACAGAAGCAAGGAGAAAAAAGGAAAAAAAAACCTTTACAATACAAAAAAATGACTTAACCTTCTCTGCTTCGTATATTTAAAAAAAAACTCATTTATTTGCCCATACTTTTATCTTCCCTTTCTTTACCTAACAATAATTACTAAGTGGTGAGAAAGTGAAAAAAAAATGTCAATTTTTATCCAGTTCAGTCGTTTTCCCAACTTATTTAAACTTGCTTCTTTCTGTATTGTTAATCAGATATAATAAATAATAAAAAAACGCAAGCACTTTCCCGAAAGTAATACAGAAATGAGAGGGCTTTCTTTTTTGGAATTAAAGGCAATTTCTATCAACTTATCTTTCGCTGTGAAGGTTAGACTTATTTTTATTTCACTCCCTAATGTTCTTTAGAAACTAATTTCAGTACTATTGTAAAATATGGCTGGAAATGAATACTACCATTAATTGCCGTAGAGAAAACGTGTTTCATTTTGTTTACATGCTTTATGACTTAATGTGGAATTCCAATGCACGGGAATTTTTATTATGGTTTCTAATCTAAAAGCGTTTTTATGGCCATTCATGAAAACTCATCATTTGCTGACGAAAGCAATCTGTTACCCATTAAAATTTAGTGGAACTCTTATAACACTTCCACTCTGTGAAAATTGCTCTTTTATTTGAACTATGTTGTACGATTTTGGTAATTCTGAATAACTTAAATGCGAACTGTTCATTTGAGGCCAATTAATGAAAGTGACTTCCAGGAAACAAAGGGAAATTATTATGATTATAATGAGGATTTTTAAGAGAATATTTCGGAAGTGAAATATAAAGCTCATAAATAATTTCGTACCCCATTTGGAAGGATAATTGAAAACCTGGTTAGAAGTAGGAATTATTTTGGCAATTTTTCTTATTCATGCTCAGAATTGAAAAAAGTTATTTGTTTGTTGGTCATGATAAATATGCATTCAATTATTATTGATACTTGAAAAATCAAAAAGTTAAAAGAACGCGATAAATAAAGCTGGATAAAAATTTATCCTAGGTTAAATGATAAGTTTAAAAAATATTTTAATTGAACAAACATGTATATCTTTTATATGAACATTAAGGACAACATACGCACGTTAATTATAATTTATTGACATCATCAGAAAGAAATATCAGTTTAATTGAAAGTAAATCTGTTTTATGATCGTTTATGCTTCAGATAAATACAGATTTGAGGTTAAAATTAAGATGAATTTATTAACATGATTAGAACACAACTATACCGTTAGCGGTCATTAACATTCATGATGCCATCCTAGGAATGCAAACTTTATATACAATATATACATGATACAACACCTCCCCCTTAGTTACAAATCAAAACTGTCTGGAGGTCGCACTGTCCGACCACTCCTTATTCTATAACACTGTTCAGGAGACCTCGGTGCACGAAATGTTGACGGCGGTGTTGGAGAAGAGCGGTAAAGGCTTGGAGTTCCTGGCATATCATCTGAAAGTGAGACGGGTGAGGAGCCTCTTAGGAAATCTGGCAGTTCTCTCGTTGTATCATCTTGATCATATTCCAACTGTCCACAAGATGGGCGAAGATGGAAACGGTTGCGTCGGATGATACCTCTAGGAGTTTCTACTAAGTAGGATCGAGGAGCAGCATGCTTTGCTTCTATCCTCCCATAGTATCTTTGGTCAGTAATCCAGACGACTTGTCCAGGTTCAAGTTCTTGAAGGTCTGTAACTCTATGGCGCCTGCCATAATATTTCTTTTGATTGACTCCATATTTGAGCTCTTTTCATCTTATATCCTCTGTCTCTGGAATTTTGGGCACGAGACTTTTCTTTGTCATAGGTAGATTGGTTCTTAGTTTACGACCCATCAGGAGTTCAGCAGGACTGTATCTATTTTCTAAAGGGGTTGTTCTCAAAACCAGCATCATTAGATAAGGATCTTGATCTACTGATTTTTCAAAATGTTTCTTGAAATTTTTAACCATGGATTCTATGAATCCATTGCTCTGAGAATACTTGGGACTTGAAGTTACAATACTAAAACTATATCTTTTGAAAATAGTTTATATTCTCTAGTTGTCTCGACAGTTGTTGAGAACTGAGATCCGCAATCACTTCTGTTTCTGGAATACCATGTCTAGAAAATATGGACTTCATGTGATTGATGACAGTTTCTGCCTTTTAATTTTCAAGTAGAGCCACTTCAAAGAATCTTGAATAATAGTCTGCGATTATTACATACCATATGCCTTTTAATTTCAATAAATCTACACCTACTCTCTGCCATGGGCGTTCTGGAAATTCAGACTTAATCATTATATGATACACTTGCTGTTTAATACATGAATCACAAGACGATATCATTCTCTGAATTTGAGTTGAGAGACCAGGCCACCAAATACTCTCTTTCGCTCTTGCACGACATTTGGTTATACCTAAATGACCCTCATGAATTGCTTTCAAAATTTCTGATCTCATGGATTCAGGTATAATTAATCTTGCATTCGTCATAAGCAATCCATCTTGGATATTGATAGAATGTCTATATTCCCAATATCTTGACAAATGAGTAGGCAGAGCATTTTTCTCTGGCCAACTTTTTAGAACAAAATTAATCAACTGAATGCACACTTCATCCTCTTGCTGAGCTTGCCAAATATATGACAATCTTTTATCAGTTGCTGGAAGAGTGGCAATAACCATTTGAATATAGGCTGTAATCTCTTCTGAGAGTTCTTCATCCTTTCTCTCTTCTATTGGACTTCTGGAAAGGGCATCAGCAATCACTAAATCTTTCCCTGGAATGTACTGCACCTGATACGAGTATCGCATCATTTTCAATTTCATTCTCTGAAGTCTAGGAGATAGGCCATCTAATGCTTTATGCATGAAAATGGGAACTAATGGTATATGATCAGTTTCAATATTTACAATAAGGCCAACAATATAGTCATGAAATTTTCCACATCCCCACACGACTGCTAGAGCTTTTTCCTCTATTTGGGCATAACCCTTTCAGTTGCAGAAAGTGTTCTTAAAACATAGGCGATTGGAAGTTGAGAACTGTCTTTTATTTGATATAGCATAGCTCATATGCCATAAGATGACGCATCAGCACTCAAATAAACTGACTTCTTGCAATCATATAAAGCTAACACTGGAGGATTGCATAAACTTTCTTTAATTCTTTCAAATGCCTTTTCTTGATTAGGACCCCAAGGCAAGTTGTATCTGCCTTCAGCATTGTATGTAGTGGTTCTGCTATATCAGCCAGATTAGGTACAATCTTTTTAAAGAAATTTACCATGCCAAGAAAACGCTTGAGCTCTGTAATATTAGTTGGCTGTAACATTTTCTTAATTGCTTCTGTTTTAGTGTGATCAGGGCATATACCATCAGCAGAAATGATGTGTCCTAAAAATTTGATAGACTTCTTTCTAAACTGACATTTTTCCTCATTTAGAGTCCATCCAGAATCTTGTAATCTTTGCAAAACTTGATAACGTCTTTCATCATGTTCTTTTTCAGTCTCACCATGCACCACAAATTCATCCATCAACCCAACTACTCCATTCAGACCTTTAAGACATTCTCTAATTCTTTTCTGGAACACCTCAGGAGCAGAGCTAATCCCAAATGGAAGACGTTTGCATTTGAATCGACCAAAAAGATTGATGAATGTTGTAAATGCAGAAGATTCAGGATGCAACATTATCTGCCAAAATCCAGAATTGGCATCGATGATACTGAATATTTTGGCCTTTTTAAATTCTGTTAAGGTATAATCTACAGATGCCATTGGATATGTCTCGCGTTGGATGTTTTTATTCAATTCTGAAAGATCAACGCATATTCGTATATCTCCTTGCTTTTTCGGCACTATTACCATTGGTGCACACCACTCAGAAACCTCGTCTACTGGTTCTATGATTTTTTGTGTAATCATTTCATCCAGTTTCTTTTGAAGTGCATCTTCAAGAGAATAGGTACTCTTCTAGGAACCATGATTGCATAAGGTTTGGCATTTTCCTTTAATTTTATCTTGTAAGGTTTTTGAATTTTCCCAATCCCTGTGAAAAATTTAGGAAATTCCAACTTTGGATAAAATTTTGCTTTCATTTCATTTACTCTAGCAATTAACTTCAATTTTTCGCAATCTGCACAACTCAAAAGTGATACATGCAAGTTTGAAACTACATAAATATTTCCTATGAAATGTTGTTTACCGTATTGAAGTTTAGCCTGAAATTGTCCTAGAATCTTTAATTTCTTTTCATCCGGACCAAAAATTTGCTTATTGGATGCCTGTAGTTTTTTCTTATTTCCCCAAACTGACTGGAATATCTTCTGAGAAATCACAGTGAGATCAGTACCAGAATCAATTTTGAAATGAAGTAGCTTGTTATCAACTAAAATATTTACTCTCCATTTGTGTTCAGAAGAGTTCTTTAAATTTCCAAGATATGATGATGATATGTTTTCCTCTTCTGTGAGAGCATTCACTTTTATATGCGATCTGCATACCCTGGAATAATGACCTTTCTTTTTACAGGCGTTACATATGGCATTTTTAGCTGGACACTGTTCTTTTGAATGTATTTTACTATTTCCACACCATTTGCACTGAGTTTCTGTTTTGGAACAATTTTCTCTAAATTTACTAATTTGAGTTTTGTTTCCATTTCTACTACTCTGAATTTCTCGTTTGGAGTAAACATTTTGTTTACCTTTTTCAGGAATAAACTGAGGAATTTTTTTTGGCTGTTATTTTATCTGCCGAATTTGGCATCTTATTATCATAATTTGTGACAAATGGCTGCTGTGTAATTATTTCAGCTTGTCTGGCGATGTTAATTGCTTTTTCCAGCGTGAGATCCGCTTCTAACTGCAATTTTTCCGATACTCGTTTATCGCGTATGCCGCAAACGATTCTATCTCGGATAGCTTCATCGCCAAAACTTCGAACACCATGGAACAAACTTGCAGCAAGCTTGCCGTGCAAATTCATTGCAAATTATAGCAAAAGCAGAGCACGAACGCGACCTCGGAATAGAACTCGCGTCTTACCGCTTGGCAGCCTGACGGGCTAAACCACTCCGCCAGATCGACTACGAGAGGAGAAGATAGATTGTGCTAATAGATCGAGCATACGATTTATTTTAAACTCTATTCTTGATTTCGATAATTTTTAAAATTTTGTGTTGAGAATATGATATGAAATAAAAGAGAGGGAGCGATTTTCGCTAATAACTACGTTTTTCTAGTAGAATAAATTAGGAAATTAGAGTTCAAAAGTAATTACTTTAAAATGGGACAAATTGTATAAGTTTATTTTTCAACAAACATTGACTGTTTTTTCGGTTTAATTTTGTTTATAAACGTTAAAATTTCAATATTAAGAAAAAGGCGATATAGTTTTCTTTAAAGTGCGAGTAATTTAGTAAAAAGATGGAAAATGTTTCAAAATGTTTTTTATAAAAAAGTTAGTTTTTTTGCAAATTATCATTGATTTATTGAATTAATAAAAAGAAGGACGGTCTAGGAGATGCTATTAAAAATCGGATGTTTTTTTAAAACAGAGAGAGAGAGAGAGAAATGATCTCTTTTGCATTGCAAGGACGAGGTTTGTCACGTCGAACTGTATCAAGCTTATTGCAAATAAGGTGGCGCTATAGTTTGTCACGTCAAACTTGTGGCAAATTTGCATTGCAAGGAGGTGGCGCTAGGTGTCACGTCGAATTTGTGGCAAGTTCGTTTCAAGTTTGACGCTTCAAATTTGACATGACAAGGCAATATCAAGTCAAAATCAAACTTGCGTGCTATCTGGGATATTGATTTTATAAAGTGCAGTGATACAAATCTATTTTTAAACAATTAGATTAGGAGTTGTTTATGGAACACTTCGTTTTGAAAATTTTCAAATCTGTTTTGATTTTGCTTTTTAATTTAAATAACTTCAGTAAATTTGTTTAGATAACTTTGAATGTTTCTTAAATTATGGTTTCGTTCTTCACTATCCTATCTGTTTTTATTATAATTTTAAGCTTTTATTCCACTTGAGTGTCTTGTCCACAAATCTTGAGATCGATTTCTCATCCACTTCTAATCTAGCTACATCTTCTAAATTTAGCACAGTGGTGGGTTTCCGGAAACAATACAATTGCAAAAATATTTGCAATCTAAACCTATTTTAAACCTAACAAAATGATATTAAAATTTAGCCCTATATTTGGGCGATAAAGTTTGGAAGGTGGTAACCTCAGGTTATGTAGGTTTGTAACACCACCACTAGACGACGCACAATAGAAGGGGGAGCGTCCTGTGAATCATCCCCGTTTCGGAAGCGGCTTGAGGTTCAAAGGTCAGATCGAGGAAATGAGTCTTGTTTCGTCTCTCGGTCTGTGTCTCACTTCTTTCAAATTCGAGATAATGTAATCACAATCGCGCTGCGTAAGAGAAATATATATATTGATGGCGCGTATTGAAACGGCTACCCAACATGAGCGGCGGCATGTGCGAAATAATTTCATTTGCCGCGATAATAATTTTAAGTTATCACGCAATATATTACGGATTTATATTTCAGAAAATTAACCTCATTAAATCATTTTAAAAATGTAATTGTACATATGTACTTATATAATAATAATACGTATATAATAATTTTAATATTTATTTTATATTGGAGAATTCGGTAATTGAATTTGGTTCACTATGCATAACATGTCGTGTGTATTCGTGTCAGCAGTCACTAAAAAGTAGAAAATAAAATAAATAAAAAAAATGCAAGGTATAAATTTTTATTCAAAATGCACTTTAAATGAGAAATGAAAGCAAAATTTGAAAGAACGGAAAAATGAAAGCAAAAGTTGAAAATAATTTTTCTGATTACAATAAAATGCACTGTTCGAATAAAAGCTTGGGCGCCTTATACAGCAGCTTATATTTTATGTATGTTTCCTTAAATAAATGGAATATTCCTAGAAGGTAAAAGATCCCACGCTTTTATTCGAACCATGCATTTTAATGTAATCAGAAAAATTATTTTCAACTTTCGCGTTCATTTTTCAGATTGTTTGTTGTACTTTTCAACACAGGCGAGTTTCTAGATTAAAAATAATACATAGACTTCAGATTTACTACACATTCATATTGCAATTAACTTTTGCAATTTTAAAGAATATTTCATTCATCGAGTTCAGGAACCTACATATTTGAAGAAAGTGTGTAATATTTTATCACTTCATATCTACCTGTTCGTTGTTACAAATTTTAATTTTCCATTAGCGTCAAATAGAAATCTTTTTCAATAACTTAAATAACAAAAATGCATATCGATGAAATGCACTTATGCTGATAAAGCAAGTTCTGTAATTTTTTAATTATTTCTATAAATGAAGAGCAATCTCTCTCAATATTTAACTAATCATCTGAGTCTATAAATACTCACAAATACACTGTAGGACATGTAAACGGCATATCCAGATGACAGGTTAATTGTTTATATTCCAATGTCAGTTTCGCTTAGATAATGGCCCGCTCATTTCATCAAAATGTTGTAGTGTGCTTTTAACAGCTTGCAATTCTTAAACTTTCCATTTACCAACTTTCATAGTTGCTTTATAAGAAGTTGAATCAAGAGAGAATATAAATTTAACTTTCCTCACTGATGGACAACTAAGAAAATATATGGCCATTTCTAAGATAACTCTACTATGCTAACAGTATTACGCAAAGAAAAATTTATAAAAAAATAACGTAATCAACATCTCCTTTGCAGTACAATAGATTGTTTTAAAAGTAGAAACTGACATTGGAAAGGAAAATAAATGTTTGAGATGCGATCTTCCATTCATGATTTGGACTTTACGTACCTATATACTAGGATAATATTTTGTACTAGTCCGTTCAAAAAGTTCCGAAGATTTTTAAATATTTTCGAAATATAAATGAATTATGTAATTTCTCTCAAAATAAACGAATATTACCATGTGACCTGCTAGTAAAAACAGGTTTCATCCAGTTCAAATACGTACAGCGCATACACGTAGCTCACATTTGTAGACATAACGGCCAAGTCATGGGTATTCCTTCACGATAGTGCGCAGACTGACAGGTCCTTCCTGGTGTCAAATTACCTCTCAAAACATTACATTCATGTACTTACACAAGCAGCATATTCCCCTGATCTCACCCCATGTGACATTTTCCTCGGGTGAAGAATTCATTTGAAATGCAACGGTTCTCAAATTCGGAAGAAATGCAGCAGCCAAGACTTAGGTGGATGGGACAAAGGAGACTTGTACTCTGCATTTACATCTTTATGTGAACGAAGACAAAAATGCATAATTGAACAGGGTAATTATATCGAAAAATACCAAATAAAACGAATTCTATCTATATTCATTCTTCCGTAAAATAAATAAGTTCTAGA
Source organism: Araneus ventricosus (assembly GCA_013235015.1). NCBI lineage: Eukaryota > Metazoa > Arthropoda > Arachnida > Araneae > Araneidae > Araneus > Araneus ventricosus. The sequence goes on from BGPR01000865.1 coordinate 336,394, forward strand.
ACTTTTTGAATGTACTAGTAGATGTCGAAATGGAGTTTCAGCCATTAAAGAACACAAAATTTATAAATACTTTTATAAACAATGAATTCCTACCGCTTTGGCCGAAGACAAAGGTAGTTTTTAAAAGATATATATTAAAAATTATTTCTGGATTGTAGAAAGTTTGACTAGTCTTTTCCTGCTGAAATTTCGTAATCCGGTATTAAGGGCTTTCATCTTCAAAAAGTAGGGCAAGAAATTGATCCAAAAAAGCTACAAAGTGCTCAGAAGTTTGTTCGCCAGCTGCAGGTAGTCGATATGCTTACAGGTCATTTCGACCGCTCTAGTTTGTGTTACTCGACGATATAAGTCCCCCCCCCGAGTGCACGAAAATAACTGAAGTATTTTTTTTATCGAAAATGATTTCGAGGTTTGTAATTGGCATAGAGCATTTTTTCAGGAAATAATTCCCTGAAGGAAAAAAAGGGCCATAGCTATCTGTTTATAATGATATTCTTCTACTGGAGCTTCTTCCACAGTTTCTATTTTCAACATATGTTAGAAATTGTTTACCTAAGCACCAACCCATTTATTATCTTAACAATTCGATCTGCAACCGTTTTATGTATATAATCCATAAATTTGACATTATACCTTATGAGTGTGTACTATTTTACAGGAATTTTTTTTCTGTGGTTACAATGAATCAGCTTTTTTAACTAAGGTTTTCGAAAAATTTAAACTAAATAAATCTGAAAATACTTTTGGCCCGTACATACATATCTGAAAAAAACTTTTAGCCCAATACTCACCTAATTTCGTGGCCTGGTGGTCAGTATCGGGGTCAGAGGATTCCAGGTTCGAAAACTGCTTTTACCAAAGATCTGCCGTGTAGTTGGGACGAATGAAACGTGGAGTAGAAAGTTAGAGAGGGGTGTGTCAGCTCCGATTATGTCCTCGCCCTCTGACTGAGTTTCAAAATTACGAGGTTTATTTTAAAACTGTACTCGTATTGATTATAACGGGCTGATAATATAGCTAAACTAAACCAAAATAAATTTTCTGAATTGGAAAAATCATGCAAAACTTCGAAATTAAGCATACTAAACCTTACTAAATTCAAATTTTTAAAGATAACATACTTCAAATAGAGTAAATGGTTTAAATATTCTTCCTTCTGCTATTGCTATATTGTGAATGCTGAATAGCGATAAATAGGATTATCATTGTAAGCTACGTCTACGTTATTATATAATCTAATAAAATTTCGCATCTTCGTCTTGATACTTCAGAGAATATTTACTACATTAATATTTAGAATATGTCAAGACGAAATTTTAAACATTTATAAGAGGGAATTCGAAAGTTATATGCCCAGTGGCGGCTCGTCCATTGGGGCTGCAGAGCTACAAAACTCCATGATTTTTTTTAAAAACTTGTATTTTCGTTTATAATCTTATTCGCTTACTTTTTCACTCTTGGAGTTCCATGACTTACGAAAATGCAAAAAAGTAATAAAAAATTGAAAAGAAGACAGAAAATAAATCAACAGGTAAGAGAGAAGCAGGTCTGATCTGCAAAGTACTCTGCCCCCCCCCAAAAAAAAATTATTTCATCGCGCAGAAAATTCGGAGAGAAAAAGTAACCTTTCTCCCTTTACCTTAGACGGACTATAGGCTGCCGGCCAAGCATCTCTGCCTGGCACGGAGAAAAATGAACGAGAAAAATATGGTCCTTTTAATTTATTTTTCTTTTGGAAGTGGAGTGAACCAAAGTGGAAATCTCATTGACTGTTTTTCAGTTTTGGTTTCGGTTTGCGTTGCGTCGACAAAATACAGTGCACTCCCGATTATCCGGGTTAATCACGGGGAGGGATCGCACGGACAATTGAAAAACACGGATAATCCGAAAACTCCTTTTTATTAAAGAAAAAATCAACATCAATACAAAAATATAAAAATTACTTACATTTACATGCTGTATAACATCAAACTGGGAATTTTCCTTCTAGCATTTAATGCTTTAAAAAATTTGTTATGCGTCTTTACTTCTACTGTTTGTTCATGTCTTGTCGTATATCGACACATCGTTTACGAACCGCAGTAATGTCACCGTAATCAAATCCTCTTTGTCCCATATAATCTAATGAAGTTTCCACAGATTGTAGAGCAGCAGAATGAGAAATTGTATTTCCCTCATTTAGTACATCTTCTGCATCAGTGATAGCTGATTATCCAATATCAAGTTTTTGAAGGATTTCTAACTTTTGTTTAACATTTAAAACGTTTCGTTTTCGTTTCACACCACTCTTTCTTACAAGCAAAAAATTTCACTGACGATAAACAAGACGCAAAAACTAAAGGAACACTTGCGAAAGTGAGAGAAGACTAAGAAGCTAAAGAATTGCATGTCAGGGAGAAGTGTGTTCGTACGAGAATGAGCAAGCAGGAAGTGGATGATTCATTTCTCGGAAAATTAGGGGTTTGAACAGTTAGAGATTGCACGTGGAGGAAGAAAAAAAATCTATTCTTTAGCCTCCGCCGTCATGGCTCACTAGTTTCACGGAATGAATGTCTCGATCGAACATCAACATCAATTTTACATGCATGATAAGCGTGAAAAAGTTTCTCTTTAAATTTTTTTGGGAGTCCGGAATGAGCACGGATAATCCGCGCACGGATAATAGAGATTATACTGTACATGTGGTTGATTGATTATTTGCGTTGTCTTGACAGAAGGGAAGATTTCTTTTGAAGAATATATTCATTTTTGGAATAGTGTTATCGAGTCAAGTGGGCGAGGAGCAAAGTGTGTATGTGAAGCTCTGAGTTTTTTTTTTTTCGTCAGCTGAATCTTCACATTAACATTCACTTAACTTTCTCTTAGTAAAACTAATAGTAAATGTCATATATGCTGGTCATTTAATTTATTTGAAAAGCAGGAAAACTCATATCTGGTTTTGGAATTAAAAAATTTGGCCTACTGAAAGTTAAAGTAGCTTTTTTATTATTATATTCTCTTGCTAAATATTATCTTGCATCCCTTCTCGCTCATGACCTCACGAGCCACCACTGTATATGCTTCCCTTGCAATGTAGTTGAAGAATGAAATACGCCTTACTTTTGCATCATCTGCTCGGTTTACTATTCTTGTCTGTCCTCATTTGCCATCAATGTAGCTATGGAATATGGGGTAGATGAAAAGCAATGGAAAATAAAGACACCCACCTATTTCTACTACAGATCCACAGTATACGTGGACCTGGTACATGTTAATCTGACGTCGAGGGTCATATGCCAATTAGCGTGTGCCATAGAAGAAGGGATAGTGCCTCAGGTGTCGTTCTCGTCATCTTTTAAAAAATTCAAAATTAGAAGGCACTTCCTCAAATAGCTTTTTTGTTTATTCCAAACGGGATGAAGCTACACTAATTCAAACCCGACTTCACTGCAGTTTCTATTTCAAGCTATTCAGTCATGCCATATTTTATTCTTTGTTTTTTACTCTCGTGAAATGTTAGCTTCTGTGTTTACTCTTCCAGACTAACATATCGTCAAGGTGATTGGTACGATATAATATAGTAAGCAAATTAAGTAACCGACTGATAACAACTTAAACAAAATCAAGCATATGTTTCTTCGTCTACAGGAATATAAATAAAATATACATAACTATTCAAACTTAAAAAATGATCGTAAGGATTTAAGCATTACTTGACTTGCCTAAGCATTACTTTAAAGGTAAGAAGCTCAGGAAATAAATCTCATTGAAGCATGCTACATTAATCTTCCACTTTATATTAGAGATATTAATACCAATGAATAGAGGAAAAGTGCACGGGAAAGAACTAATATTAAACATTATTTTAATAAATAATATTTTCTGCCGCTCTGGTAATCAAAATTCTTTCCCTGGCTGTCATTATAGCTTCTTTTATGTGCATAAAAGGGAAGTAACAAAAAGTTAATGACGGTGTTTCGTGAAAATATCCTTTTCATCTGAAACATTTTAAATTGCCTGTAAAAAAATGAAAATGCACATGAGATTATGAGTTTGTTTGCTTTATCGTTTCGATTTAAAAATAATAAGTTGTGGATCGCAAAGATCCATCATTCACAAATACTTATATTATAAAAAATATTGAGGAACATACGTTTTAAATTTTTTTCAAAGTAATGCATATGTCTACTTCTTTCAATGTTAAACTTTTATCTAATAGCATATTCATTGATAAAACCATGGAAAAATATCGATTTATTCGCTGAAATCAACAACGGTTAATTTATCATAATTTAATGCAGATATTTTTCTCTAGCTTTGATTTAATATTTCAAAGACTGAATGTTTTATTACAAGATTTTATATTCAATAAAATGAATAATAGAATTTACTTTATTCACTATCCCAAATACAGTGAAGAAATCTATCTCCGTTAGACAGGCATATGAGGATTGATTTACAGAGTTCTTTCTAATATGATTTTCGATAAAATCAATATCCTTTCCTTCAGAGGCTTGAAGGAACAGAAACTCTTTCTTTTTTACAATAAACTGCTTAAAAAAACCGAAAAGAAGTAAAAATCAATGGCGACGTCTCATTTAATATCACTTCAAGATTCAATGTTTCAGTGTAAGGTTTTATATTCACTCAGTTAAATTTAAATAATAGCACTTACATTATTCATTGTCCAAATCAATGAAGAAAACTTAATCTCTCTTCGACAGGCATATAATGATTGATTTACAAATCTTTTTCTTCTGTGATTTCGGATCAAACAAGAATCATTCATCTTAGCGGTTTGAAGAGAAATGAATTCTTTATTTTTTAACATAACATAAGATAAACGGAAAAGAAGTAGAAATTGCTAGTAACGTTTCGTATGTGAGGACAATTTCTCAAATTTTTTGAAGAAAATTCTCCTAGATATTACATGTCTTATGAAATTTTGTTTCATGGCGCAAGAAAGATTAAACAGTTTTCCTTCTGGTTCTTTTCTTGTTTCAGCAAACTGGACATACTAGACTATTTCCAGAATTTATGACCTACTAGATAACCTCACCCTTTAACATTTATTTTCAGAATTTTGCTATATTCCTAACCTTTCCTCAGAATCTCGACTATATGTCTCCCGAGCGATGACATATTTCGTTCTGTGAGTATATTAAATAAAGTTCCTAAAACCTAGTCTTTTTGATCAGATATTTGTTACATTGTTGGGATTTTCAATATGAAAAAGAAAAGTCTGCTTTCAAAAGCTGATGTTTACAGCTTTTATTTATTGATTTTATTTTTATATCAATACAAAGACCACGAAAGTATATAACGTTCTTTTTTTTCAAAATGTTTTTACTTTTAGGAATTTTTTCTAGTGGATGTTTACATGTTTTTCTTGTCGTTTAATATCTATCAGAAACATTAGTACTGAGGCTTAAAAAATAGATGATAAAACCAGGCTATTTTTTTAAAACATGTTATTTTATTTATTTGCAGTTATATAGTTAAAAGACATATGTTTACAAAATGCCCTCACATTTTGAAATACTTCACTTTTTTCATGTTTTTTAGATTACATAGCTTTTTTTATGTTTAGTCAGAGAAAACATATTCATAAAATTTCGAAGCTTTTTGAACAAATTGCGGTATTATATGTTTTTCCTTTTATTGTTCCTTTTAACTTATTTTTTATACAAATATTAAGTTAACCCACTTATAATTGTAAAAATGCTTTAACTTGCTTTGTTACATAGGACATATTTGAATTTATATCACAGTTCTTTTTGTAAGCATGATTTCATCTACCATTGTTATAATAATTTCGATGGAATTGTACAGTTTATATAGACAGTAAATTGGATTATTCAGAGCATTCTGCAACTAAGACCAGCAATTAATCGATACCACTGTTTACATAAATTCTATTCAAAAGATTCTTCAATAAAGTTATTTGCTTACAAGATTATCCTATGCAAAGCGTTTCTGATGAAAAATAATTTTATGGATCATTGAAGACTGAATATTGGTTGCTATCTACTTCCTTAAATTTATTTTTTAAATTCTGATGTGTTTGCATAGAGAAGTTATTCTAATTTGCAGCCAACATCGAATTGCTAATAATTATCTGTGTGACCTAAGAAGGTGGTATCAGATGCAAAAAATTTACTTTAATACTTTAAAGAGATTTTTTAAAAATGTATTAATGGTCAACTTTATTTTACAAAGAGTTACTGCCATCCGTTAATTCATTAAGCTAAATACCAGGTGTGTTCGAAAAGTCAAGATACAACGTGTAGAAGAAACGAAAAGTTTTTGTCAGCGCGTTGGGAACACTGATTGTAACCTTGAACCTTCTATTTTTCCTTCACGGTCTTCTTTATTTTTACGTCAGGGTTACCACATTGGTCTTTTTAAGGCCAAATTATGGAAATTTTGCCTTTTTTCAAAACCCTTGGCCTTAGGAATTTTCATTTGGCCTTAAATTCATTTTTGAACATTTTTTGGCTTTATTTTCGTTAATGACTTAGAACAATTTTTAATTACTTATTCTATTGTTTTTTTGATAAATTTTTGATATTACACATTTCAAATGATATATAATGAGCTGTCGAAGGAAATAGCTCCTGAATAGAACAAGGATGTTTTAAATTTCTGTCACTTAAATTTTAGTTTAATAATAGAACATTGAACATATGCCTATGAAGTGGGATTCGTTTTCATGAAGGATAGCTGTTTTTCTAATAACAATTGCCGTTTTCAATCAATTTGTCAAATTTGGCTTTATTTTTAAGAAGGCTTGGCGTGATTTTGTTATTTTGATCTGGCAACCTTGTTCTAAGCTGAGTCTCGTTGTAATAGCCCGTGTTTATAATGGCTGTGTCAATTCAAAATCCCTCCAAATGTGAGGTACGTTCCGTGATACGATTTCTTCATGCAAAAGGTGAGTGTCCAGTGGATATTCATCGTCAAGTTGTTTCCGTGTACGGGAACATTATGAAAAGACAAAATTTTACCGAAAAGTAGTGTCGTGCTTTCTCTGAAGGTGGGACAGATGTCCATGAAGAACTCAGAACTGGTAGGCCATCTGTGATCTCTGATGCCCTTCTGCGAAGAACAGAGGAAGCAATTCAAGTAAATAGGTGTCTCACATTGAGAGAATTGACTAAAATCATTCCGGAAATGTCTAAAACAACTCTTCATGAATGTGTTACTGTGACTTCAGGGTACCACAAATTGTGTGCACGCTGGGTTCCAAAAATGATAACAGAAGTACACAAATAGAAAAGGATGGATTTCGCACTCTCAAACATTTCAAGTGGGAAGTGTTAGATCATCCTCCATAGAGCCCGGACCTTGCACCTAGTGACTTCCACTTATTCCTTTATCTGAAGAGACATCTTGCAGGGCAAAACTTCCACGAGGATGATGAGATCGAAAATAAAGTTCAACTGTCGTTTCGACAACAGACGACAGACTTTTATTACTATGAGATACAGAAACTTGTACCCAGACTTAACAAATGTTGGACAATGGCGCAACTTTTTCGAAAAGTAAGGTTTGTACCAGTACGTAATTTGTAATGGACGTTGTAACAATTAAAATGTTTTTGAATGAGTAAGCGACATTGTATCTTTACTTTTCGAACACACAGTAATCAAGACTTGAACAGATATCATCACAAGCCGAGACAAAAATTATGTAAAAAAATCTAAAAAATCAAATGTTTAAATGCTTAAATTCGTACATAATTATTGTGAGTTAGCGATCATGTTATTAACAATGTTTCCACATTAAATCCTGAATAGACATCTGAAGAAGCTTCTAGTTTTAACAGCAGCTCAACAACCTCACGCAAAATTATATAATACTAGCATATACCCGCGACTTCGTCCGCGTAATATCCCATCTAATAGTTTTTATGTAAAAATATTTCTTTATATAAAATATTATAATTAACTATAAATGAATTAACTATAGATTAGATCTGTAATCCATTAATCACTACAAATTGTGCATCCATAATTGTGGATTTAGTTAGAATATCCAACTGTATTGTCCGGGCTTAGAGGATTTTGAGAACCGCAATTTTCAAAGAAAAAAAATAACTGAAATTAATCCAGTTAATCGGTATGTAAACTTAAATTAAATGCAAAAAAATTAGAAAGTGTTCGTAAAAGAAAAGAGAAGAAAGAAGAAATTCGCGCACTGAAGAACAATAAATGCATTACTAGAAATTGAGTTTGAAAGCATTTTCAAAAATTAATTAAAATTAAACAGAATTTCGAATGTAAATGAAATTGATATCATTGAAAAGCTAGTTTTTTTTTAACTTTAAGAATATGTAAAATGGATTTTGAGCAATAATATGCTCCGAAGTTATTGCGGTAACACGCGAAAATGTAAGGTAGTTTTTAACTAAATAATGTTCTAAATAATATTTCGAAAAATACTTTTCTTAGTGAGTACCTACTACCAAATAAACAACCACTTGCCAAATTTAACGTTTCTAGTCCCAGTGGTTTAAGAGATTCGGTGATGAGTCAGTGACTGACTTTCTCTTATATATATACTAGCCGTCGCCCGTTTTAATTAGTTGTTATTTTTGTGGTTTATATTAATTACTAGCGGTACGCACATGGCGCTGCCCGTGGAATGAGGGCTTCATGAAAATGAGAAAAAAAAAACGCCGACACTGGCATGAAAAAGTTCTGAAAACAAAAAAATAATACACCAGCTTATTATTAGCCGCAATTTTTTCCCGCTTATTTTTCTTCGCGATAATGACATTTCAACTGTATAAAAACAATACAGAGTACTTTAATCCGAAACAATATTAAAAAATTGGAACATGAAAATCATTATTATACTGCAAGCAAAGTATTCGATACGAATAAATACGTTTGGATACTGCCGAAAATAATAATAAAAGTCATTCAATTGAAAGTTATGACGTCAAATGCGCTCTGCGCCATCATCCAATGAAATTGCCAGCAACGTTCCGGAAAAGTGTCGCGGGAGGAAGCTCGTTAAAGAAAAATAACTTTCAGCCGACCAGTAAAAAATTAATTTAAAAAACAGGAAACGATTTTTTAACCGTTCTTGTTTTAAATCCGACAGAACCGTTCTGTTTATAAGCTGAAAAAAATTGAAAATGATAGTGTTATTAGATTTTTGGATGCAGCAATTTTAAAAAATAATAAAATTTCGATGGTAAAACTGACTATCATTTAAAAAGTTCTCAAAATTCAGTAAATTCAAAGCTAACATTATTAGAACGGAAATCGTTTGCTCTTTCCGATGGTATTTCTATTTTTTTTTTGTACACTTATCTGAAGTTATGCTATTGAGAAATTAGTGCAAAAAATGACCCAAAACAACACAAAGTATTAAATAAAAAAAATTCTGGATAAAATTTTAAAATTCCGGCTTCGAGGTGCACTGAGTCACCTTTAAGACTACCTGCGTGCCAAATTTCAAGGTTGTAAGTGCGATAGATTCTTCTGGACATAGCACGCACACACGCACACAAACATTGCCTTTTATAAGTATAGATAACCTACCCCGTCACGGTTTCATCCGCTTCACTTGAAAGATGAATAAAAAAAGCGAATATTTTATTGTATTTGGCAGATAGTAAAATAAAAGACGTAATTTTAAAATGCCAGAGATACAGTTGTATATGATGAATCACAGTTAATGAAATTTAAAAACTGCGTTTCAAATTTAGTGAAACCTCGTTTTACGAGTATAATTCGTTCGAGAAGCTTACTCGTTATGAGCAACAATTTTTCCCATAGGTATCAATGTAAAATGTGATAATGGATTCCATGCCGAAAAAAATACAAAACTTTTATGTGTAACGTTTATTCAAAGAAAATTATAAATAGGATCGATAAGGAGCCTGAATCATTGTAGTGGCTTCCCATGTGTGTGATTCGATATTCAGATCAATGATAATCCAGTTTGTCCTTTTTTTATTTATTCACAAAACACACACATATAAACACCATTACGACAAAACATATAAAATATAAACATCACATAGCTTAGAGCTCGATTAAATCCACACCCGCCTGGGGCAGGGTCAGAAGGTATCTGAGAGTGAATCCCTTCGGGCGTGGGGATGAAAGTTCTATTTTTCCCTTTCTAGGGATTGCTGTAGACAAGTTGCCACAATCATCTTCCTCTTATCTTTTACGCAGAATCAACCAGCATGGAATTCGTATAGAATTTTCAGAAAAGAAAAACGGAATGAGTGCTAAACACGGACTGATGTACCTCTGTTCTGCTATCCTTATTAAAAGAAATAAGTCAATTACGTTAAGTCATTGATTCAAATACGTCAGTCAACTCGTTACGTCGCTCCAATACGTCACATTATTTGTTACGTTGGGTATCAACTACTGTAAATGCATGGCAGAAAAATAGCTTTTAAAAAACCATGGCCTTAAATGTTACTGGAGTAAAAAAAAATGGGAATAACCAAAGTAATTCGTTCCATTGTTGAAAATGTTTATCACTAGAAAAAAGAAATTAAAACAAGATCTGATTCGATTAACAGTTGAAACATGTTACAGTTAAAAGTGCCCGCACAAGTAATAGTCACCTAGTTTGATAAGAATTAAAACAAAATAAAAGTTCCGTGGATACGACAGTAGTAGGCTCAAAATCAGGGAATTCCCCTCTCCTCGTCACTCGTTATACGGAAATACATTATTTTATACATTGTTGCATGATTATTATTTTAATCGTGATAGGAACATCAAAACACTTCTTTAGCATTTTAAATAAGAAACTAGCTGTGTGGCCCGGCGTTGCACCGGCTATCTCGAATAATAGGATATTCCCGGGCGGAGAGAAATGAGGTCACACAAGACCTTGGGATCCATATATTTTCATATGCCCCGCCTCCGTTTTTCTCAACAATCAACAAATATTGTCACTTACTTTCCCCAACAAACGTTACGAACACCTTAATACAAAAAAGAAGAAAAAATGCATGAAAACGATTTTTCCCTAATGTTAATAAAGCCAAACACAGAAGCTCGCTAAAAAAGAAATACCAACTTTCGTTAAATAAAAAAATAAAATGCAACACCGGATGTGAAAACTAATAATAGGGAAAAAAAGAATCCGCCCTGAATGAATTCACCATGCTGCCAATAGATGGCAGTACGTGAATTCATTCATTTTGACGTTTTCAATTAATATCTTTTTGACTAATTATTATAATTATTTCGGAATTTCAATGGTCAAAATGAATTCCTTGGATTATTTCCCATCTTTTGGTACTTTCGGTTCGTTTCAGCATTCAGTGATTCATGAGAAGATAGCAGGACATAGATACATACGTTTGTTTACCTACAGATTTTAATAAGAATCATGAGAATCTTTAACAATAATAACATTTCCAACAGCGTTTATTTTTAAGCTTTTAGACCAGGGTTGGCAGATCAAAATGGCAAAGTAAGGCCAAACCTTCTTAAACATAATGAAAAATAGGCCAAATTTTAAAAAAAACTAATTGAAATACTTATTTTTCGATAAATTTACTATAAGAAGAGGCTTGAATTCATGAAAATAATCACATTAGATTGACATATTTGCAATACTCTATTTATAAAACAGTATTAAAGTTTTTAAAAAATTAAAACTTTTCCATAAATCATTTTGCAGTGAAAAGTTCTGCTCTTGTCACCTCTAAATCAAATAGCCGAGCATAATGTATTATCTCATGATTTAAAAAAAATATACGAGATTATTTTTCAATTTACTTCTAATAAATGAAAAGTGATTCCGTACTCAGAAAAAAATTGTACTCCATTAATATAAATAAAATTGATTTCAGACTCATAATAGAACGTTTGCAAAAAAAGCGATACAAAATTTCCAATAATAACCTATTTTTAGTTTTTATATCATTCAGCTATAATCTCCAAATCCAACGCACTGAGCCATTCTACATATTGTTTTAAAAAGTTTTTCTGTATCTCTTAGATTTTAAGTTAAGCGGTTCTGAGGTACGTATTCATTCATTACCACAAATAGAGGCACAATTTATTTAAGATCTTGTTAAAAATTAAGTACACTTTTTCTTTAAAGAAATTATATTTTGCATTTTTGTATGGTTAACAAATATTCGTTGAAGAATTCAGTCAGGAACAGAAAGGAATAATAACAGAAAAAATGGCTCTTTATGTGCTCCTTCAAATAGTTTGACACACCGAAACACAAGCCTAAGACTAGAGACATTCTGACAATCTTCGAGACATTCTGGCAATCACAGTCACAAAGGGGACAAAAACTTTGTTCTGATAAGGAATTATCTTGTTTGGCAGCTGATTGTGAACCATTTTAAAAGTTTAATATAAAAATTTTAGTCAAGAACAGTAGAATTAGTTACAAAAAGCATTTCTAAAATTCATGAATGAAAATAAAGCCAAAAATGGCCAAAGCTGAATTTAAGGCCAAATGAAAATTCATAAAGGCAAGCACTTTGAAAAAATACAAAATT
>BGPR01000865.1:348890-378304 GCA_013235015.1 Araneus ventricosus
AATCCTCATCATCATAGTAGAAACAAAATACTATCAATCTTCTATACTGTTGCCAATAAAATTACATGAGAAATAGAATTAAATATAATAAAAGATAAATTTTATGAAAAGAGATGTGCTACGTGAGGTGTAATTCAGCCACTACACATTAATTATGTATTTTTTGTATCATAAATTTTCATGAATTATTCGTTGCTTTCTTTCAGAAATATTAAATCAGCTTAAACAAAACGAATCGATAATTTCAATGCAAAAATTGCAGTGACTTTTACTGATAACGGCAGTAGTTTAAAGTAGTTTCTCAATCAGAGAATGACAACATTATAATAAAACATATTATAAAATAAAAATTACAAAAACACACTATCACACTAACCATAAACAAAATAAATTGAATACTATTACCACAATATGAAGAAACACGTTTTCAAAACAAAAAAAATCCAAATCTATAAGATATAAATTTTATTTGGTTTCACCAGGATTATGTTTGTACAAAAAGTTAATGCACTAAAGATTTTAATCAGAAGAAAACCTCCTATTTTGAAAATTTAACAGCTTTTTATTTTATTTGGGAATTAAAATAAAAGAAAGCTTTTTTTAATTATTTAGAGTAAATATAAAATCGACTGTGTAAACTCGCCAAAGTTGAATAACAAAGATGAAATTTTTCTGTCCAGTTCATGAAAATAAAAACTCATTAAAAACAAGTATGATTAATGAAGCAGAACAAAATCTTTCATTTTCATATGCCATAAAACGATGCAGCAATAATAGATGAAATAAAGCTTCTCTCAAAGTACAATTATCTGTTTTTGCAAAAAAAATGCAAGAAGTTGAGATCTAAGACAATATATTAAATTTAATAATATATTACAGACAATATATTAAATTTTTAATTAAAATAACCCAATTTTTTAGGCATTTAGAAAGAAGTTTTTGATTATCTTTGCAAAAAATCTTTAATATATTTAACTGATTTCCGAATATTCACTTGAATAGTACTTTGAAAAGTAGCGTCTTAAATCGAAACAAAGGAAAGAAGATTTAAAGATAAATAGTTTATTAATTTCTTATTCCAATTAAATCACATTAGGGACATAAATTAAAAGCTGATAAAAATGCATATAAAAATATAAATTCCTTACGAATAGAATTAAAATTAATAACGAAAACTGTTTTTCAATTTCGTTTTGTTTATTCTAAAATGAATTATATAGTTATAAAATTAGTATATAAAATTTTTTAAATTTATTTCTACACGGGTTATTAGTACAAAAGTAATTGAATCATAAAAATGACGAATGAAAAGAATACGAAGCGCACAAAAAAGTGTGCAAAAGGGGGAATTCGCAAATAATTTGCAGTAAATCATCAATGTATGTGTACATAGCTAAAGCAATCATTTCAAATTAAAGGACTAATAGAAGCCAAAATTAAACAGTTATGTAGACTGCAAAATTTATTTTTATGAAACAATGAATTTGTTTCAAAATTTCTTGTTAAAAAGCAAGTTAAATGATAACATTAATGCTTTATCTTTCTTATTCTTCATTCCACTTCTATCATTTTTTCCTATTCCAAAATTATCTCACATGATTCATTATACAAATTATCTCATCAATCCATTATCCTATTAATAATGTATCATTATGGTCATAAATGATCACTCCAAATATGGAAGCATAGTACATTTTCCAGTCCTTACTATAATATATCAGTCAAATTATTTGCTATCTAGCTTATCTACTATCAAACATAAAAGAAAATCTCGTCCTGTTCAATATTAATAAAGATCTGACACTCTCTTACGCGTAGTATACTGAAACCTGACACTGTCTGTAACTGAAATTTCGTTTATTTTTAATGACGATGAAATAGCTTAGGACTGTAAAATATTTTGCCGCAGAAAATTGCATGTTCATCACTATGCCGTATTTGAGATTTTATCAAAATGTCCAACATTTTAAGCTGACATCAACCATGATGTAAAAGTAGAAGAAGCTTTAAGCAAATGCTTGAATTCTGAAACCTGGATCGAACCACGATTGCCGTTACAGCACCAGGGAACATAACGAAAATATCCGCTCGGAATTTGAGTGGTCAATATAAGAGAACAAAATTGAAAGAGGTTCCTTTACAAACAAGATGGGAAAAACTTTGAATGTGGATAAAACCTGGAGTATCGCTTAGTTTCCGTGTTGCTAAATCCAGCTTAACACTTAAATACCCGATTTTTTAAAATTGATTTTAAAATGTTTTTAAATTTCATTTCATAAATAAAGCAGGGACAAAATACTTGAGCAAATCCTTTTTCGTTTTAAGTATTGTTTACGGCTAAAACGCAGTTTAGTACTAATCAGCATCACTTGGCTTTAGTTGAGAAAAAAAATTTCCTGATAAAATTCTATAACATTAAACACAGATGAATTTGGAGAACTAATAATAATAAGAAGGAATTTCCTTCAACATTGTAGAATAAAATATGGTATTCTCAAGCGTACAAACAAAGCGAAAAAGATGCAGCCGGAAGTGTAGAAATTCAATATTATTTTTTATTTTTCCATCAGCACTCAGGAAATTAATTTAATAACGCTTTTAGTATATATCCCATTATCAACAAAAGGCATTAGAGCTTCAGTCTTATTTTCAAGATTTTAGAAGACAAAATTGGTATGTTGTTTAAATGCAGCACAAGGCATTTAAGAGTTAAACCGCATCTTATTCGTACGAAGACAATGCCTGAGTCCAGAGTCTTGATTGAAAATCAGACATGATATTTGAGGGAATCTAGTTTGCGTCCGTTTAATTAGCTGGTCTAATGATAAAAACTCAAGATACGAATCGAATTGGTTTATTAAGCAATTAAATGAACTGGTGCTTAATTTCTTATAGGCAATATCTTAGTGATAATTATTTCGTATGCTAAATTTAATTTAAAAGGCAGAAAAAATTTCAGACATGATTCATCCTTTGTACGAAAATAACCTTCATTTATAATGTAAATTTTGACATTATTATTGGCAAGTAATTACCTCATTCATTGTTATCAACTTCTATCAAAGAATAATTATAAATGCTATTTGGACTGAAATCCAAGTCAATTTTTTCGATGCGTTTTGGTCGTGAAAATTTCAACCTAGAAATATTTTCCAATATTCTAAACGTGAATGAAGGTTTTTAACTTTGATCCTTTCCGGGATGTTTGATATCTAAAGTTGGATTTGATAACGATAAGTTGACCAACTTTTAACCTCCAACAAAAGGAGGACACAAATAAATTGAAGCTAAAAAATACCATAAATAGAAGAAACATTTAATTCATTGCAACAAATAATACAGAATACACTATAATATGATAAATGCACAATAAAAACATTTTTAGCATCATTCATTGTACACTTTTCGAGGGCGTATAGAACTTACAAAAGGAGGACTGTCATCCCTAAAGAAGGACAGTTAATTAATCCCTAAAGAATAATAACCGTTAAAGCATATAATTCAGTTATTTCATAGAATAACTAGGCATTCAACTAGTAATTCATGAAATATCTAGTTATTCAATGAAATAACGGATTCAACGCTTTAACTGTAACATATAGTATATCGTTTTGTTCTTGAACTTCCTAACAATATTTCTTATTTAGGTTATTACTGCTTGTAGAATATAAGCCTAGTACATTTTATATTTAAATTTTTTGAAGCGGGCATCTTTTCTTTATAATCTATAAATAAATATGACATCGACTTCAAGCAAAATGATTGCTGCTACCATAATTATTATTTTAATAAAGCCCTATCTCTAAATTTAACATTCAGATGTATTTTCACAAAAGTGTCACATAGAAAATGTATCTGGTATTCCATCAAAACTTTGGAGTATGAATATAATAGGTTGTAGTTTGCAATTGTCATCACTAGGGACGATGACAATAAGCAGGAGCAACTAAGAAAAATGCATTTCCATTCCCCGTTACAGTACAGTAGGTAAAATATAAAACAACTTCATGGCCATTTCTAAGATTACTCTCAAATGCTATCAGAATTAAGTAGGGAAAATTTTACTAATATCCAGCATATTTTGCTGTCCCTTAGCACAACAGCAGATGGTCTTAAAAGTAGGAACTGTCGTTGAAAGAGGAAAATGGAAGGCATGTTCTTTCATGAATATGCATGCTCGAGATTTATTTCAATAATGTTTAGTTCTAGTTGCAGCCGTTAGGGAGATAAACAATTCCAAATCCTTTCCTAAGCGATGAAATGCTGCCTCCTTGTTCAGTGGTAAATGATGGTTCTTAAAAGAGAAACATTAAAAAGTATTTGTGCGACGTAAGAGAGTTTGACTAAAGAATTCTCCTCCTGTAATATTGTAATCCGGTTTTATGGAGCTTTTATTCTCTCAACTGCAGGTCCATAAAATGTGCCGAAATGATCCCGTGTTTTCGAAAGTTTGTTTGTCAGACGCAATTTGTCGATATTCTACCTCAAAGGACGTTTCGATCATTACTAGTTATGTACGGACGATGAAAGATTCACTAAGCGGTCCAGAATAACGTAAGCATTTTATCTAAAACGATTTCCATGTTTGTAATTGAGGACGAACATTTCGACAGGAAATGATTAGATTGGGAGAAAAGGTCTACCGCAGTCTATATTCTTAAACTGTTATTCAATGTTATAACAATTACAATGTTTCTTGAAAAATTACACTACTTTTTAAAGTATTTTCAGTACATTTCTACTGTAATACAGGGTGTTCATAAATTATTGGACACATTGCAAAAATTAATAAAAAATCATTATAATATAGCAACTTTGCTTTTTTCATATGGTAGAGTAGCTCAAAAAGTTTTTTCAGTTAGGAAACGCTCCGCTATGGCGCATTAAATCTGCGCAATCCAACACAAGTGTCAAAATGGCTACCGTGCAGCAGAAAGCACGTCTGGAACGTCTCTGATTCTACTAGAGCAAATAAATTGTAATAGCTCAAAGATTTATTCGGTGAGAGTATCGAAATTGTCAGTCTCCAAGTAAGAACTTCATCAAGCGTTGGTATGAATTATGGAGAACAGGAAATATGCATCAGTGAGGAAGACTTTCAGACCTTAACCTTATCAGCCCTATAGAGTTAAGGTGTGAAAGGGTGATTGAACCCTATGAGCCCCAAAGGGTTAAGGTGTGGCCCCCCCCCCCCGCCTCAAACCGCCCGTTCGACAGAAGAAGGACTCAGGCAGTTTCGGTCGCCTGGGTGAATTTTTTTTGTGAAAAATGTAGTTCCTTCCTTTGTTGACAATTGATCAGGCAACCATAGGTGTCGACCTCCTGGAATTTCTGTAAAGAACGTTACGATTCCATTCTGTTTTTGTGAGCGAAAATTCACTCCAGGTTTTGAGACAATGGAATTTACACTCTAGCCGGGCTCAGAGAGTTAATTGCTCTTACCAACGGTTAATGGCGTTCTTACTTGGAGAATGACAATTTCTGTACTCTAACCGATTAATTCTTTGAACTGTTACAATTTATTTGCTTCCGTGGAACCAGAGACGTGCCAGACGTACCTTCTGCTGCACGGTAGCTATTTTAATACTCTTGTTCGATTCTGTAGATTTTGCGCGTTGCTTATCTGAAATAAAACTTTTTGAGCTACTCTCTCATTTTAAAACACGAAGTTGTTACATTGAAATTTTTTATTAATTTTTGAAATGGGTCCAATAACTTATGACCACCCTGTATTTCATAGCTATCAAGCTGCGAGAAATTAATTCAGTAACAAATAACTTTGATGTGCTTCTCTCGGTATTTATAAGTACTAATGATTTAATCTACTTAATCCATACAACTGTGCCTGTCTAAAACTACTGGTAATAATAGCACATTCTTCGGGCAGTTTTAAAAAATTTTGTTACGATGAAAAAGTCAGTTTTAGAAAATAACTTGGTTTATTTACAAAATGCAAGTCGAGAGAAACAAAGAAAAATACGTTGATATCCAGATTTTCAAGTGAAAAAAAAACAAAAAAAGACAGGAAAAGGAGAAGAAAATGAATAAAATATACTAAAAGAAGTAAGGCGGGTGCTTAAATATTAACATTACATGGAACTTCTAGAACTTTCATAAATATATAATTTAACACAATCTGGCCAGTAATTTTTCAATAACTTAAAGAAAACTAATGAAATAAGAAAACATTAAGATTTAGTTCACATGAATTATTATAATTTTAAACCAAGGGAAGTTAAGAAGTTTCTTTTTTTTAATGTTCTAATTTATATTTTATAAATGGAATATGAAATCCATAGATATCCAAGCGAAAAGAGGACGAACAGTTGAAGTCTGCTTAGAAAGTTTACTAAATATGGGTTTAAATTTTTACAGCTATTTCTGTCCTTTTATTACACAGCTCACTATTTAAATATGGTTAATGATTTGATTCAACATGGTCAAAATTGCATTCACATCATCGGACAGTGGCGAATAAAAAATAAATATAGACACTTCACTTTTTTAATGGCTTATATT
The DNA here is from genome assembly GCA_013235015.1 of Araneus ventricosus. Lineage (NCBI taxonomy): Eukaryota > Metazoa > Arthropoda > Arachnida > Araneae > Araneidae > Araneus > Araneus ventricosus. The sequence goes on from BGPR01000865.1 coordinate 355,410, forward strand.
ACGTTTATCAACCTATATATAAATTGTTTATCTGCTAAAATTTTGAAAGTTTTACAAAATTAAATCACGGAACTTAGGCCTAATAAAAAATTTGATAATTCACAGAAGAAAAACGCAGTACATTTCATGAATAACGGATGCCGATAATGATTTTTTTAAGTGCCAAAGAATTAAACTGTGATTCAGAATACATATAGTTTCATAATTATCGAATATAATAGCTGTAATTTGGTTTCACCAGGATATCCTAAGTTGGCTGCATTGTTCATTTTCTCAAGAAACATTTAAAAGAATTAAATGTAGATTGTATATTATGCCTAAATATTATCAGAGATTCTGAACAACTTTTGAAAAAATTGATGGGAAGTCAGACTAACTTAAGTTATTTTACATTAGAACACGTGGTTGCAACATCAACTTTAGATCACTACAGTGGTTGCTATGACAGTAAGGAAGAGAAAAGAATGGGGCAGCAGACAGAAGAGGCAAAGTAACTTTACTAATCCGGGCAGACAACATCGTGGCTTCCCCGAAAGCATTTTTTAAAATGCTATAATGTCTCTATTCTATGCTTTACACCTTTTGGATAAGCAAGGTAGGCGTGGACAAAAATATGCCTGTATTCTAAAAACGTTTTATTTTAGGAATATACATGTTTTACCTACAAATATGACTTAAATAATATTATGTTGTGAATTTTTAAACTTCAGCTGTATTTAAGATTCTTGTAGTTTTATTGAGACTAAAACAATATAATTTAAAAAAAAATAAATATATGACTTCATTTCTCAAGTCTATAAAGACATTTTTTTTCTTCACCCTCCGCTTTGCCCCCATCTCGGACTTTAGCACCACGGGTATTTCCCCAGTCCGTCTCTGTCAGCAGATAATATAAGGTATCATTCTTCGGCTAACATCTGCCAGAATGTAACCGCGAGAATACCTCCTCTAAGAATATCCTATAAATTCTTCCATCGAGAAGTGTTGGCAGAAAGCATGGGCTTTGAAAACCATCTCTCAGAATGCCTAGCCAAACGTTGATAGAGAAGTGTTTTGCAACCTGTTGCCTTGTTGCCCGTAGGATTTCGAACTTTTTAAGATGTCATTTTACACAATGACCACTCAATTCCTTGAAACAGTAGTTTCGTTAAAATGCAGCTTAATTAGTGAAGAACAAAACACCGGGCTTCTGTTTCACTGTAACAGCCACTCCTCTAGCGATTATACGCTTCGTTTGATCTTCCCATCCCATGCAGTGGTGTAGGAAGGCAGGGGCGATGGGTGCGGCTCGTAACGCCAATAGCTCCTAGGAGGTGACAAAAAATTGCCGGTTTTGTATTAATGCACCCTTTTATTACATAAAATAACATGCCAAATAATTTACATGGGTTTTAACAATCGCTAACTGCAGCAAATTGCGGGTGAACGATGTGATGCTGTAATGATTAAGTATTATTGTGTGGTGCGTGATGTGTTCGATCTCGTTTCTTTTCAACTGTGCTGGTGCTCAGGTAAACAAACACCTGTCCTGTGACTCATTGTCTCATCCCTGCCACAAATATGATAGCCTCAAGTCGTTCTGTGCAACAAAACCAAAAAATTTTAAACCAAAATATTTTAAACCAAAAAATCATAATACTATAGTCGGCGCTAAACGTTTTCGACATTGGGATGGGTAGGTATTGTCCGCTCTACAACCAACGTTAAAGTAAACAAGATTACTTTAGGATCGCTACATTAAACTGGCTTATTAATAAAAAGGCGTTTTATTTTACTTTTTTTATTCAGAAAAAATGTTTACAAAATAATAAACATGATGCTACCTTTATTTAATCAAATGAATAAAAAAATGCGCCTCGATAAACTTCATTTTATATTTTAGTGGAAATGGGGGTGACAAGTTTTTACTCCGCACCGGGTGCCACCAGACTTTGCCAAGCAATTGATCCCATATTCCTGTATGGTTTTGAATTGCTGGCCTTCTTGCAAATTGCTAAACGATTGTTCTGAATAATCCTGTATAAATATTATATAATGAATCATTGAGAAATTGTTAATGATTTTATCATTCGTTTTGGAAATTAACAAAATATCTTTCCAAAATAAAACTCTTTCTCAAAGGAGATTTCAGTCATTTCATTTAATTTGCCTATCACTCAAATATAAAACGGACAGAATTTAAAAGGATGGAAGATTAAACGTTTGTAAGGCTGTATCTAAGATTCTAGAAACGAAATAATTTGAAGGGCAATGTAGTATAATGCGGCGATTAAATTCCGGTGCATCATAAAAATTTAATTCTGCTAAGAACTTCAGCGTTAAAATGCAGTCCAAGCGAGAAGAAAGTTTATAGGAGTTATGAAAGAAAACCTTTATGTGCTCTATTTATTATGCTTACAGATACAGGCCGTAAAAAAATTACAAATATTCATTCGAAAACAAGAAAGCGAAATTTAATGAAGACGAAAAAACAAAGTTTGAGACAAAGGAAACAGCGTAAGCTTAGTAAAAAATAAACCTTTCTTGTAAATTTTTCTTTCTTTTCCTAAAGTTAATTACTCCAGAGGTTGAAAGGTAAAACAAAACTGTGTATTTCTTTCTTTTCTCATACTTATTTACACTCACTTCTTTCTCAAATGGTGGCCAGTAATTGGAATAAATAACAAAAAAGAGATTTTTTTTTCTGTAAGCAAAACAGAAATAAGAATATATTCTTAAAATTAAAGCTAATTTTCATAAAGATGATTTTTTTTCCAGTGTTGCAGAAGAGAATGGAGCAAACTTCTTTTGTGAAGAATGGACCTATTTTTATTTCATTTAGCTCTTTAAGCACTTTTTAGAGAAGAAAACGCTCGGAGCAATTGTTTAAAAATATGACCGGAAGTCAGTAGCGAAAACGGTCACTTAGTGTAAGAACGTGATTTATTTTCCTTGTACGTGTTATGATTTGTAATGTAGAATTTTAATGGTGTGTAATTTAAGGACGCTTTTATAACTATTTTTGAAAATGCATAATGTGCTCGCGAAAGAAACCTTTTATCCATTTAGTATGAAAGAATTCTCATAAAAAAGTTTTCGTGATTAGATATTTCTCTTTTCCTTGAAATATGCTGTATTCTCCTTTACATTCGTGTCCAATCTATACGAAAACTGATTCTTTGAATTCAATAGAATGAAATCGACCTGCTTGCAACTACTAGGAGCTATTTTAAGGAAAAGAATAATTTATGCACGAAATCCATAAATAAATAAATATATCCTTGGAATGAGGAAACCTATTATTAAGTATAGCAACGGATTCGGAAACTTTCCTTTGCGCATGCGCCGGGCGGAGTTATTTTCATCAAGATAAAGAGAAATTGAAGAATGGGAGGGTGATGTTGACATTTTACTGAGCGATACATTTGAAGCCGGGGAGTACAGGAAAAGTAAAACTAATTCAAATTCTCCTGTGGCAAAAAGTAAATTAAATGATTTATTTAACTAAATGAATAGAAATACCTTTTATACAAATTATAATATCAAATTTTTGCTCAACAGTGCCCTAGTGAGTTAATGCATGACATGGCCAAAGAACCTAAATCGAAGTAACAGAAATTTAAGGGTCCATCATCTGACTTGCTAGTCAAAATCTGACAGATCGATGCGGGCTCCAGCAGCAAATTCGTTGTTGCCGTCGGGTTGGCAGCTTTTCCAGGTTTCCCTTCAAGCAAATCACGAAGAAACAACAGTTTTCCCTAAAAGTCCTCTAGGAAAGCAACCTATCCCTGTACATTGGAACAAATTTATATTTAAACGTCAGATGCTATCTAGGTGTTTCGAGTTCGTTTGATTAAGAGAAGATTCCTCACTTTCCTTATCATGGGTCCTTAACTCATGAACATTGCCGTATAAGCAAGACCTGATATGATAAGAAACACAGCTTATATTTTTGTTTCACATAGTAATTATATCAATTTTATTGCTCATTTAGCTTATTTTTTTCCCTCTGAACTCTTAGAATAAATGATATAAGAGCGTTCATGATAAACAAAATAAACATTTATTTTAGATATTTTAGAAAATTCATCGAGCTTATAAAATATCATTCGCTTATATACTTTTAAGTAATACGAAATCTAAATTTCAAAATCTAAAACTCTAAATAACTCTCTAAATTTCAAAATCTAAAACTCTAAATAACTCTCTAAATTTCAATCTCTTATGTATGACTTTATAAATAACGCATATACCTTATACGCTTGTTTCTTGAAGTAGAAATTGAAATTCATGAAGCATCATTTAAGAACCAAAATTATTACTTTCACCAATAGATTTTCATTCATACTAACTACCTTTGTTTCTAAAAGTTTTGAAAACCAAAATATCTATTATTGTTATCATTCCACAAATTTATGATTCAAATATATTTTCAAGTCAATTTCATGTATGAAATATCTCTGACATTTATCAGACTATGGTGTAAAAAGACTGCAATTTTATTTTTCAACAAACAGCTTTTACCTTTGTTGACAAATCTTTGAAATCTTTCCAGAAATACACTTCATTACCTTTATAAAACAAAGGATAAAATATCAATTGTATGACACGTTTTGAGATTAATCCCCCATACAATTGGAAATAAAAGAGGAAACTTTTTCATACCGAAGCCCATTCAATTATTCCTATGAAATACAGACCTTACAGTCATTCACAGAGACAAACAGAAATCTAAGATAACTTCTTCGTTTCATGAATATGCATGCTGAAACTTTATTTCATGGTTATTCGACAAAAGTTTCAACCGTTAGGGGACCTAACATTTACAAATATCTTTAAATTCGACGAAATGCTGCTGATTTGTTCTAAGATAAAGTATGGATATTAAAAGAGAAACATTAAAAATTATTTTCTCCATAGAAATGAGTTTCTCTAAAGAATTATCCAGCTGTGATGTTATAATTCGGTTTTATGATGTTGTTTCTCAAAAATGGATAAAAGCAAATTGCGTGAAAATGACCCCATGTTTTTAGATGTTTGTCCGTCCGATATAGTTTGTAGAGATGTTCACTGAAATATCGCTCTAGGTTACGTTGGTAAAATTTCCAAAAAGTGTTCAGAACTAACCGAAGCATCTTAAGTACAGCGATTTGGATATTTGAAATTGTTCAAGTTTATTTCCATACGAAATAAATTGCCAAGGGCAGAAGGAAATTTAGCTATCCTTATACTTAGGATCCAACTTAAAGTTCCTTCATTGGAATTCCTTATAGTAATTATTAATAATTAGTAATAGGATAGAATTAGTAAGAATTAGTAGGACTTATTATAGGACTTATAGAATTAGTAGGACTTATTATAGGACTTATAGAATTAGTAGGACTTATTATAGGACTTATAGAATTAGTAATAATTAAAGAATACAAAACAACGTAAATAGGATTTTGTAAAAAAACGTATGTGATTACTTCTCTTGGTAGCTAGATGTGTGATTGGTTTTATGTATGAAAAGCACAAAATTATCAGGAACTTGATGTTTTGACACTGTTTGTAAAATTCCTTGTAAGAAATTACAATGATTTAGCTGTGCTGAGTTAAACAAATGATGTAGCTACTTGTATACATAATACCCAAAATAATTTCCTTTATCACTTTCCTGTTTGAATGAAATACAGCATTGAATTTAAAAGTCCTGAGAGTTGGTGTTATGTAAATGTAAAAAAAAAAGAAGAAAATGCTTTGATATGCAATTAATGACACGACAAAGAATATGCTATTTTTTTCTGCTTTCTTTAATCTTGGTAATATTAATTTTTCTTCTCAGTTCGTTTTTTCTTTAAGAATAAGGCGAATCCTCACGAAAATCACCAGTACATTTGCCTTCAATAATTTTTTTTCTAGCTACAGTCGGGAACGGGTTAGTAGTGATTACATTAAAAGCGAATATATAACTGAAAAGTTAAAAGATGAGTTTTAATCTATTAGTTTTGTTTTTATTCAGATTACGAAGGGTAGGGGGGCTCTTCTGTGTCAGCTGTGTTCATTCCTGCCACAGAGAAATTTTGGATTAGCTGCAGATGGACTCTGAGGCTTCACATCCTCATAAGCCTCTCGCGAAAATAAGAAAGATATGAAATAAAGAGAAAGAAATGAAATTAATAATTACAACTTACATTTTATTAATAGATGTATCTAAAACCAATATTAAGTTTTAGAATTTAATCAAAATGTCTCAGTTGGAATTGACTATATTAAAAATTAGTTTGAAAAGAAATAGATACTTAATCTAAAGCCATATCACAACTCGGATCCAGCTGAAATTTATGAACTAGAAACCCCAAAACTGGAATGATATACAAATTGCTTTTATACATTTAATACATTAATAACAAATTTAATAAAATTTGAAATTCCAATAGCACTGCATTAAAGTCCCATAAATTCTAAAAAGAATGATAACAAAGGCATACTTCTAAGATTTGAAATGAGCTCGATATCAAGGGTTTCATAGAAACGTTATATATTTATGAAGAGGGAAGAGAATAATTTAAGATAATCTTCTTCTTAAGTAGATTTTCTTTTAAATCTCTAACCGAAGTAATGAACATCACTTATATTAAAGCTATCTTATATGAATGCTCTGGTTTTCAATTTATACATGAGCGAAAGAAACGATACTCAAAATATTCATGCTCAAAGTTCGTAAATTTACCTAATAGTGGATAAATATTGCGAGATAAAAAAAAAAATATAAAATAGGGTGAACCAATGAAAAGCGATTGAATTTAATTACAAGAAATTAGATTATTTTTTAAAAGAAAGTTTAATCTTTTTTTTAATCTTTTAACTTTGTGGAAAACATTTATATGATCTAATCGATTTAAATATAAAAAGATTTCACAGCTTTCTCCTCTCAACAATGTCGTACACTTCCATACAAATATGTCACTCGATTAAGTTTTTACAATCGCAAATACAAATGTTACTACATCTAAGTAGAGTAAATGATAATTTAGAAATGTTTTTATGAGTTGGAAATATATGCCTTTTAAAAATTAAATAAAAATGCGATTTTATGGATGAATTATTAAAAAATGTAAACATGATGATTGATACTTGAAATGCAAAGATAAAGGACAATGCCGGTTTCTGGAAAATTAATCTGAATCCACAGTTTAAATTAATTTAATATTGTCACGAAGATGCAAATAATTACAGAATATGATTTTACAATTAAGAAGATTTATTAGCTATCAACTAGTAACACAGAGTCTGTCCACAACTTGTGTGACTCAGCACTTATATATTTAAGGAATATTCCAGAAACATCCAAATAGAATTTTGAAGATCAATCGTGCGGCGTAAAGTTAAGACAGAAGCTTAAAACAGTATGAAAGCACCTTGAAACTCGGACAAACCCACTTAATCCTGAAGAGAGCGGTCGCATTAAGGAATAGCAATTACCTTAAGAAACCTTTAACTCCGAACCTGAGAACAGGGTATGAAAAATCCCGTTTGTCGTAAAATTTGTACAGACGTGCCCGCTGGAAGGTTAAAACCGGGAGTTTTTAAGAGGAAAGGACATGAATTGGACTCTCCCGACCTGGGTGGTCATTTACCCAACCACCACATCCCATTCTATAACCTTCCCTTAAGACGCAGGGAAATGGGCTGGGCTTGACAATGATAATTGGACCCCGTACCGCGATTATCACCTATGCGATCTCAGAACCTCATCTAACCTCAAAAGAAACCAACCGCCTCAAATCGGCGTTCGTCGCTGTTAAGGGGAAATTTTCAGACCACCCGGGACCGAATCGCTCGGTGTGAGAGAGTTAACAAAAACAATAACTAAAAATTTATATAATACTTCCAGTGAAACTGAATATCAAAGTAAATGATTTTTTCTTCTTTTTTCTAATGTGGTGTTTTATAGGCGATAATTTGCATAGGGAAAAAATTCGAGTGAATGTATTGGTTAAGTGGTTCTTGCCTTTCCAAATTTATTTAAAAATTCTATGTTAATCCAAATATTTTGTAAAGATCAAAAACAAAATTTCACGTACGTAGCTTATAATGATCTTAACTTATTGCGTTCAAATGCACTCGAACATATACACATTATTCCAAAAAATTTGGGAGATTAATGTTTTTCTTTTCTTTTAAGAAACATTTTTTTGCGTTTTAATTTCCTTACGAAATTATTAATAAAAGATCAGCCCAAAGCAATAAAATGTCGTCAGACATCACTGCAATTTTTTTTGAATCTGTCAAGTAGTTTTTGTATATTTTAATTTTCATTTAAAAGAAATATTTTATCTGCTTTATGTCTAAAAACTTTACAAATCGTCACAATTGTTGGAACCAGCATTTTATTTTCATAAACTCCTTTCCCTTTATTGAATCAACTGTTATTTTTCTAAGCAGATAATGTTTCTATCATTTAAACAATCTTTGGATTGAATAATATTGATTGTTATTTTTCGTCAAAAAACTTTCGCGACTCTTTCTAAAAAGCTAAAACTAAACAGGGAAATATTTCCCATTGCCATTAATATTTACCATTACTGGCAATGAATAAATTATAATCCACATTGCCATTTCTTCGATTATTCTCATATTCTGTAGGAGTTAAGTAGAGAAAGTGTAACTAAATCTAACATATTTTATTGTGCCCTAACACAGCAGCAGATGAACTTAAAGGAGAAACTGTAGTTGAATGTCGAAAATAGAAATTTGACATATGTACCCTTCCTTCATGAATATGCATACTGGGACATTATTTCATAGGTGTTCGACTCAAGTTCCAGCAGTTTGGGAACCGGATATTTCCAAATAACCTTATAATCGTAAAATATTGCCCCTTTGTTCGAAGGCAAACGATGGTTGTTAGAAGTACTAAAAAGTGTTTGTGCTACGTAGAGTTTGACTCAAGTTTTCCTACCGTGATGTCGCTCCCGTTTTATGGGCTTTTTTTCTTGAAAGTGGAGGACAACAAATTGTGCCGAAATGATCCAATGATTTCCAAAGTTTGTACGAGCTGCAGTTTGTCGATATGCGGCCTCAAAGGCTATTTCGACCGATCCGATTTGAGTTACAAAACGTTAAAATCTCCACTAAGCGTTCGAGAATAATATAAGCCTTTTATATAGAACGATTTCCAAGTTCGTAATTGCTGAAAAACATTTCCACAGGAAACAATTCTTTCTAGGGAAAAAAAATAATAATTTTGTATTCTTGAGCCATTTTATTAGAGTTCTCAGAATGGAATTTTTATGAAAGAATGGATTAGCAGATCTAATCTTACAGGATTTGCGAAACAGTTGTATTGGTTTCTTTAATAGTTGGTCTAAATTAAGTAATTGTTGAAACATAAATACTTGAGAAAATTATTAAATTAGATGTTTTAATATAAATTAATATAAATTAACTATCTGTTACGCGGCGTTGCTCGAGTTCCATTTTTTCTTTTTTCCTTTGCACGCCTTCGTTTTATTTTTCTATAAATATTGCCAGTAATTTTCCCCCGTAAACATAAACCTCTTTTGAATCCTATTTTACTAAATTAAAATTTTCAAATCTAGCTCTTTTATTACCTTATAGCTGATAACCCGGCGTTGCTCGGGATCTATATTTTATCATATGCCCGACTCCGTATTTTTTTCTACAATTATTCTCACTAACCTTCCCCAACAAAACATAAATATCCTTTGAATCCTTTCCTGTAAATTAAAACTTTCATTTCTAGCTTTTTATTTCCTTAACACGAGAAGTTTGTAAAAAGAAAAACTAAAACTACTATTCTAAACTTTTAAACAATATACCGTGTAATAATTAATAAAACTTTAAAATGAACGATTATATTATAAAGTATTTCCCCGACGTTGTTGATTAAAAATTTTAATTTAAAAAATCTTTAGAAAAGTAAAGTTCTGATAAAATTATACGTTGCAGTATGAAAAATCCAAAGACCATACAAGAGAGAGAGGAAAAATGCCAGAAAACGATTTTTTACGATGCTTTATAAATTAAAACAAGGTATCATAGTATTTTTATCTTTCAAAAGAAAATATAAAGGAAATAAAATATAAACGAATTAAAAATGCAACAAATTGCTTTTAATACGGCACAAAAAGAATAATATATGAAGAGAAATAAATAAAAAAAATAATAAAAATTGAAAAAAATTGCGAAGACGAACTTTCTTTTATATGGTTCAAAAAGAATAATATATAAAAAGAAATAATTAAAAAATAAAGAATGAAATAACTGATAAATTATACATCGGAAACATGACTTTTTTTCTTGCGCTTATTTAAATAATAATGAAGAAATAAATTAAGTGAAAAAAGGCCCGTATTTATCATTCAAAATGAAATAAACAAGAATATAAACCGCGTTTTTAAAAAATGGAGTTAGCTCCCTCTTGTGCTAATCCATCACTGTGCCAAACTTCTTCCCGTAAGTCAAACGGTCTGGGTATGCATAAAGAACGAACATACATTCACATAAAAAATTGCTCTTTTAAATATGGGGAATTGGGAGATTGATACGTGGGAACATTGTTACAGTCCATAAAATTTGATGAATGGAATGGCTAGTGATGTTCACATCCCCTTATTATATATATCACTGTAACCCTTAGCACACGGTATATTTTTCGGCCACCTTTAGCCAAAAGTTAATTTACAAATGAATCGAAACGCTAATCTTTTCGTCTAAGTAAATTTTTCTATAAGTATGTGCTGTGTGATTTCTTTAACTAGCTACGTTTTCCTGCCAGGGAATCTGCTCCAAAGATAGGAAAAACCATTTATTTTTCTGCACTATATTAAGATTTGAGATTGTTTAGCGTTGTTTCTACGTGACCACTTATTTTATGTAAAAAGGGCTCTTGTGGCAGATTGATACAATTGACTCCGGGCACATTGATACGCGTCTTCTGTGCGCATCATTGTGCCTTAACAGCAACTACTTCGATAAATTGTCTTCAGAAATGGGAAAAAACTATCTAAGAGAAACACGCGATTAAGTATTTGTTTGAACTATGAAAAATAGTTTGAATTTGATAGGAAAATGAAAATAATTGCAACTTTAGTTTAAAATATTTTTTACGAATTTATTAAAATTAGAGAAAAACATTGTACGAAAACTTAATTAATTTCATCGGAAAGATAATTTTTTGCACTTTCAGATGGTGCGAAATTTATTTTTGCGTTACACACATTCTCCTTTATTATTTGTAGAGATAAATTATGTTCAGAGGCATTATTGCTTCATTTTTCCAGTCTTATTAAAGATGTTGAATTTTGTATGAAATAAAAGTTTGTTACTTTGTTAAACTTTTAAATCTTTATTTGGAATACAATGCTTATTGAGAAAACAAATTTTGTTTAGAACCCACACCTATTAAACATCGTTTTTTTCGATATTTCCGTGTGTGTCAATGTACCCCTAGTATGGGGCAGATTGATATTAATCCAGTTTTAGGAAAAACAGTGTAATAAGTATTTTATTATGTCATTTATGACCAAAACTCGATTTAAATCCTATATTAGATTAACAAATGCGTAATTATAGCGTATTAGTTATAATTATTACCATTGGTAACATCATTTTTTAGCTTTCCAAAGAAAGTGTATGAATGCCCCTGAATTCCCCTTATATCTAGATAACTGAATTAATCTTTTTATAGCATAAATAAACTATATTAAAACTTCAGTAATTCCTTTTAATTGAAACAAATTCGAAATAAGAAGCTTTTGTCCTAAAACTTGATCAAGAAAATTACATTAAGACGATTCATTAAATCTGCTTCCAAAGATATTCGTGTTTTGCATCTCCACGTTTATCCCCTAATACTTAAGCATTATTCATAAATATTATATTAGTATAAAAATTGTTTAAACACCAAATGCTGGTTCTGCATTGCATTAAAAAGTACCAATGCTTAAATTCCACTTAATGCTGCTTATTTCCTTATTTATTTTCATTCACGCTGTAATTTAGGGAAAGGTTATCCCATATTGTACCAAACATTGAAAAAATTTATATTTAAAAAAAATCTTAAGCATGTGTTTCTCTAAGTCTATGAATACATATAAAATCGAAAAAACATACCAGACTTGTATTAGTTTAGTTGATACCTAAAAACAGGACAGTGCTACAATCCACTGCTATTAGCCCTTACTTAGGTGGAAGGGGAGAAAGCATCTTAAGCATAGTCCAACGTTACATTTTTTGAAGACGGTTGCTGGTATAGTTGCACCGAGTTTTAGCTGGCATCTTCTTTGTTAGTTTTCTGGGTTTTTTACAATAACGTGTTCATTTTTAAGCTTTAGAAAAACTTCACTAGCTTGTTCAACACCTAGTTTTCTGCAAGATGAATTCCTTTGAATAGAAAGTTCCAAATAGGCAACTGTTAAATGTCTTCGAAAATCAAGCAAGCTCAGGCTATCATCATTAAATAGCAGATTGAGCTTCCATGAAGCAACAAAGGTTGTTTCAAAAGCATTAATAAATGAAAGCCAGTACCATTTTTTTCTTGAATTAATGTAAAATATGCTGCCGCATGCCGATTATCAAGCAGGTCAACTTCGGTTTTATACTTATTATAGGATGTAATGACATTGGTATCATTGGCAATGCATTGGCCATCACACATTGTTTCTTCTATTTTCATCGTAGACGAATCATCAATATCCTCAGTGTCGCAAAGTGCATCGGGATTTGGAGGTAAAATCACTAATTCATTATCTGTGTCCTCTAAATTACTGTTATCTAAAGTTCACAAGAAATCCAGGTGCTTCCTGCGCAATTAAAAACCTACCTGGTATTTTTAAATTGTAGCATCAAAATATGTACATTACAAAAAAAAACTCAAGCATGCGAAAGCGGGAAAAACTGGATCTGTTTCGATGAATTTCAAAATGCAACTTACTGCATGATTATCATGAATCAATTCTTTGAGAACAATTGACTCCACCATCATGTATGGTCATGATATGCACCCAAGTGCCTGTCAGACAGACTGCTGGCCCCTGTATTAGTTTAGAGTTGCAATATCTGGAATACAACAGAGAAAGGAAGGAATTTCTCTTTTACTAACTGATGGAGGTTAGGTAGTAATGGATTGTACCATCGTCCTATTTATAGGACATCGAAAATGTAGGGAAAATAGACCTTCTGGATCATTTTTGTCGGTGAATTTTAACCAGTATAAAAGTATGGAATATTACCTCAATAAATGTATATGTATTTTTTAATTGAAGGTCAAAACTTATATAAAACTTCTATATTGAAAATGTAAGGAAAAAATCTGCGAAAATCACCATTTTAAAAATTTAAGAAAAAATATCTGACATTAAATTAAATTTGCGAAAAGGACATGTATATATATATTAAACTTACTCTTGAATAACAAATCGTCTTGAATTAGAATTAACATATTCAAAAGAATTTATATTAATGCCACTTGTGTGTGCTGTCCTATTTTTAGGACTATGAGGGAAATATGGGTTATTGTTTTACTAATATTACACAATGTCTTTTCACTCTTCCACTCCTAGAGAACAAATAGTAGTAAAAATTAGCCAAAACGTATCGTAAATTTGGGAACATCAGTTTAGAAATAATCAATCTTTTCTTTCATAAAGCCTAAACATCTTAAATAAATATGTGTTCCTTTCCGTTATTTTTAATATAAATATACAGATAATATTCATACGACACCAATAATCATTCGAATTCTTGAAGCATTTCTTTATCAATCGGTAGTCCAAGAATAAACTTACAGAAGTACAAAAAGATGCTGCATTGGCCTTTCTTTTTTTCATGTTTAAACCCATTAGTACTAATGAATTGGAAAAATAGTTTAGTAAAGATGATGACATAATGCAAGGGTGTTTCAATAAAAAGCATTTTATGCCTTCTACAGAATAACATCAAAGATTTTTTACGTGCATGGAAGAACAATTTAAAGATGAATGCTCCAAAAAATGTTCGTCTTATCTGATGATTTCTAAATTGCATGTTGAAAATAGGAAATAATATATCATTATGAAGTTTGCTTGCTTCAATTTTTTCAATTTATAAATAATAAATCGCAGACCATTAACTATGAATTCTTTAGCCATGTCTTATTCTTCTGAAAAGATTTATATAGAAATTAAATAAAAAAAATAGAAGTCACTGATGAAACGTTTGTTTATAGATTTCGAAATAAATATTTATGTGAAAAAAGTAACATTTTAAATTTTTAATTAGGCAATAATATAACTGCAAGCCATGTCTTAGTCTTCTGAAAAGATTTATAGAAATTAAATAAAAAAAAAAAATATAAGACACTGATAAAACGTTTGTTTATAGATTTCGAAGTAAATATCTATGTAAAAAAAGTAAAATTTTAAATTTTTAATAAGGCAATATTATAACTAAAATGGTTTGATATTTGTATTGGCATTGAATGTTTATTGGCTTAGCATTATTAATATTTAATATAAAATGCAATTTGATGGAAGGCGATATGTATTTATGGTGTGCATTTAAAAAGTCGAAACGGTCTCTTTGAATAAAATGCAACATATATAATGTGAATTCCACGTTATGAATCGGAAAAGGTACATTTATAGAAAGAGAACCTTGACATATTTACAGACAAAAACAAAATACTACGTTGCAGAAAACAGTTGCTTTGATATATGTATCTAAATTTATTCCAGATATTTTACATAAAATTTCAAATAAATGTCCAAAAATGGTTTAAAAATTTTATTTATAGGTAGGAATTAAATAAAAGAACTTTTTTATTTTCTATATATGTGCATTAAATGTATTAACCCTCTGAACATCCGTTCATTTTGAACTTTTAGCAATCAGGTTAGAAAACTTAGCTTTTAAAGGAAATTAATCGATCTTTTTTATTTTTAATTATATCTTTGAAATCTGTAGAGTACATTATACAAGGTTGTTCAAGAAAATATACATATAAATACAAGCTATCTGCTTTTGAACTGAACATGAAAAACGGTAATAGAATTTACGCCGCTCGGATGGTGGAGTGTGGTTTTTTTCCTTTCTTTTACTTCCTCTAATGTACTAAAGCAATTTTTTGTTTTATTATGGAAAATCCGTTTTTTTAAAATGCTTTCTTTTAGTCATTTTATCGTTTAGCTGCACAGATATGTACAGAAGGCTTTGATAACAAATAGTTTAAAAACTAGAATTCCCAAATCCTCTTGTGGTCAAAAAAGTAAAATGTTACTCATTTTGAAACTTTAAAACACAAAGCAATTCTTGATATTCGTTGGAAACCAAAGAGACTTCAAAACTGGTTGAAAAATCTCAAAACCTTATTGTCAACATTCTTGAATGCAGATTCATCGAAATTTAACATTAATTTTTGCTGGAATTTAATAACAAATCATTTTTGCTGGCATTTAATAACAAATCATTTTTGCTGGCTTTTTATGTAATATCGCTTCAAGATTCAATGTTATAGTAAAGTAATTTCATATTCAAAGACATAAACGTAAATCACGTAGAATTTGCATTTTTCAGTGTTTTAAATCCAAAGGAGAAAACTCGATTTTTGTTTGATATGTATACGATGATTGATCTGCAAGTTCTTCTTTCTTATATGATTTTCGATGGGTCCAATAATATTTATTTCTATGGCTTAGTGAAAAATGCTTTATTTTTCTTACAGAAAGAAGGAAAAATACCAAGAAAGAAAGCAGAAATCGATAGTACGTGTTATTTTTGACAACGCTTTCTTGAATTTTTTGAAGACATTTCTGCCATATCTTACACGTCAGATGAAATTTCTGTGCTTAGTTCTAGAAAGATTAAATAGTGTTTTTATTCTAGTTCTTTTCTTATTTCAGAAATCTTTCCTTTCTAGGATATTTTTGAATTTATAACTGACTAGCAGTACCCGCACGACGTTGCCTGTGGTATCATGAATGTGAACAAAATGAAAAAAAAAAGCTCACAAGGACATGAAATAAAGTTTTCGATACCTCTTGAAAACGTTGCGATCTTTGTATAGTTATTATCCTCGAAAATATGATAGATATTTCCATTTAATAAAAGTAAAAAGGCACTGGCAATTGGTGGCGTGAAGGGCAAATAGCATTAAGTTGGCACACAAATAAATTAATTTTTTAAAATTCTGAACAGTCTTGGTATTTTCTATATTATTTATCATTGTCATTGTTTTACTTTAACATTACTTAATTTTTGTATAAAGAAATGAAGTTAATTTTTGTATAAAGAAATGAAGTTAATTTTTGTATAAAGAAATGAAGTTAATTTTTGTATAAAGAAATGAACTTAATATTTTAAAAGATCATACTTTCACATCTTCATTATATTCATGCTTTGAGGTAAAGTATGCTTAATGTTCATGTTTGATAAAAAAAAATAAAATAATAATATATGATTTATTACAGTATTGGTATTTCATTATTTAACGATTTCAATGTCCAGATAAAATTATTACACATTTTGAATATAAAAAAATTATTGTGAAGTGATTCCCTAACTATATCCCCCAACAAAATGTTCCAGGTCAGAACGTTCCGGCACTGCTTAATTTACGACTAAACCATTACATCCAACGAAATGATATAAATTATTCCTAGCGAAACATGCTAAAAAGTAAACAATGGCTAAATCACGGCTGACGCCATTAATGATTTCTCCGCCCTCATTATATTTTTTTTCCAAAAGATGGCGCAGATATAGCCAGGGGGAAAATCTGGCCGTTTTTGAATGGTCCTTCATTCGACTCTTGACCACATTAAGAAAAAAATTATTAAAAATGAACGGAAAAGATATTTTAACCGTTCTTGTTTTAAATCGGGAAGAAATGTTCCATTTGTTACCTCAAGGAATTTCAAAAAGATAACGAAATTAGATCGTCCGTTGCTGTAATTTGATTTTTAATTCTTACAATTTTAAGCGAAAACGGACTATTTTTTAAAAAATTCGCAGAATTCAGGAAATTACGTTAGATGTTACGTTAGGTTAGTTACATTTTACCTCTATTCGATGGTGCATCGATTGATTTTCTACGATCATTATTTTTCATGGATTGGCCAGAAACGTTCGAAAAATCACACAAATCAACACAAAACATTAAATAAAAATTTTCTAGATTAAATTTTAAAATTCAGGCTTGTACGTGCATTGAGTCACCCTTACGACTACCTGTGTGCCAAATTTCATAGCTTTAAGTACGATAGATTTGTCTGGACATCGCACGCACACACACACAATTTGAAGTATATTTAAAAATGTAAATTTTAAAATGCCAGCGATACAAATCGGTATGACGCATCGCAGCTAGCGAAACTTACGAACTGAGTTTCAAATAACTTTCACTCAATTCATCTATCACTCAACGGTAGAATGATTAACGCTGAATATGGTCGCGAAAGCCAGACATGATGGATGCCCGTGTGAATCATTGGATACAAAAAGTGCAAAAAAAAATCATAGACATCTAAAAGACCCGGGAGTATAGGAGGTAGACAATAAAATTTTAAAATTAGTTAGTTTTCCCGAACACTATTGTCTTTTTGTAATTCCTAGTTTCAGGCTTAAATTTCTAGTTTCTAATAAAAAATTTGATGCGTTATCGGGAAGTACAAGAGAAATAAAGTTAAATCAAATATTCCTGACTCTGAAGGAAAATCAAATGATTTGTTAAACTAAGAAAATAAAAATGTATCTTCTATAAACGGTAACATCAAACATCTGACAACTGCTTGTATTGCCCATCAGTGCCCTAGCGCGTTAAGGCATGCCATGCCATGGCTAAGGAACATGAATCAGAAGAAGAAAGTTATGAGGATTTATTCTAAATTTATTCCAGTAGTGCGCAAACTATTTTCATTTCTGACCCCCTTACTCTGAGTAAAAGTTTTTCGCGACTCCTCTGGGAGACGCGACAACGTTTTTTTTCTGAAGAGAAACCTTGTATTTTTTTATTACTAAATACATTTTTTTAGAATTTAGCTACCCACAAAATGTTTCTCGCGACCCCTCACCTCAGGCCGTTCTCTTGGCGACCAGCCGTATTCAAAATTTGACTGACCGATGTGGGCTATAGTAATTAAATTGACTGCTGCAGTCGGGTCGGCACTTTTCCTCGTTTCCCTTCAGGGAAATCACGCATACACTTATGTAGTTTACCTGAAAGTCGTATAGAAAGGCAACTTATCCCTTTGCATAACTAAGATTTTTACCTCAGGTGCTACTTAGAGGTTCTGGATTCATTTGACTATAAGAAGATACTCAATTTCCTTGTTACGGGTCTTTGAATAGATAAGCTCGAAAAGATAAGATTATATATATGACATAGACAGTAAATATATCAGTTTTACAGTTCATTTTGCATATTTTTCCTCTGAACTGTTCTAATAATTGATATAAGAAATTTTAATGTTAAAAAAAATAAACTTTTATTTTCGATATTTCAGAAAATTCATCAAGTGTTTGAAATGTCATTCGCTTACAAACTTTTAAGCAGCACGAATTTTTCTCTGTATTTCAAACTGTTGATTTATCGGATACATATATTTTTGAAATCTAAATTATTCGTGAAGCATCATCTAAGAATGAAAGTTCATATTGCCACCATTAAGTTTTCGTTTCACAAGCTGCAATAATTTGATTCTAAATCCCTTGGAAACAAATTATCTAAAGAACAAATACTATTTTAAAGGGCATTATTCCATAAATTTATGATTCCAATGAATTTGCAAGTCAATTCCACGTATGGTATGTGTCCAGCATTCAAAAGAATATGAGAGTATGGTGTAAATAGACTGTCATTTTTATTTTTCATACTTGGAATCTTTGTTGAAATACACTTCGTTCTCTTTGGAAACCAGCGGATAAAATATAAATTACATAAGCACTTTTCAGATCAATCTCCAATAAGATTGGAATGAAAAGAGGAAAACTTTTCCATGCTCAAACATTTTCTTCTATCCCTAAGCACAACAGACCTTACAAGCTGAAACTGTCATTGACAGAGGCAAACAGAAATCTAAGCTACCTTCTTCCTTTCATGAATATGCATACTGGAACTTTCTTTCATGGATGTTCGACGCAAGTTTCAACGCCAGGGAATCTAACATATACAACTACCTTTAAATTCGATGAAATACTGTCTCTTTGTTTTAAGGTAAAGAATGGATGTCCAAAGACAAACAAGAAAAAATGTTTCTTAAATCGAAAAGAGTTTCAATAAGGAATTCGGCAGCTGTGAAGTTGTAATCCTGTTTCGTGATATTTGGTTCTCTAAAGTGGAGAATCGCAAATTGCGCCTAACATATTTATTGTTTTCAGAAGTTCTTCGCCGGATGCAGTTTGTCGACACTGAAATGTCCTTTCCACCGCTCCTGCTTCTATTATTCTTGAGATAAAATTTCCAAAAAGTGATCGAAACATCTCTAATCCATTCATCTCCATCTCTATTATCTCCAATTGCTAAAATACGTTTCTGTAATATTTTGCTGAGGAGAAAAGGAAATATATAGGGTGTCCTACAAAAGACTCTCTCGTTTTAAAATTAAATAACTTAGCAAAGGAGATAGATAGAAGAATTAAACCAATGGCAGTTTTATTTTGAACGCCGTACGAATCTAAGAGAGATGTTTCAAAATTAGATACAAATGTTTACATCAGGCGGCGCTGTATACGCTGTAGTCATAAGACAGAGTCTCAGAAAAAGGCTATAAACTGTCCTTTGCAAGAAATCATGCAATCACATCCAAATCGATTCAAAATGCGCACGCTTCGTAGCACAGAGATGGTGCATAATAAGAAAGAAATTTTCAGTCATCCTTCTTGTAGTGAGTCAATGAAAATGGAAGCATATGCATCCAGTATCATTTCTTTAAGCTCATCCAGTATTGAAGGATTGTTCCGGAAAACAGTGTCATTCAATGTGCCCCATAAGAAGTAGCCGCAACGAGTGAGATTGGGTGACTATGAAAGACAATCCATGTCTGTCCCAGTAAAAGAGGAATAGTTCCAAGCAATGAATCTATTCTGGATGTTTCAAATTCACTTACCGTTTAATTCCTCCATTCTCGTTGACCAACTACAGAGGTCGACTGAAAATTTCATTCTTGGTATGCGTCATCTCTGTATCTCGAAAGATTCCTATTTTTAAACGATTTCAATATAATTGCAACGATTGCTTGCAAAAGACTCTTTCTATCCATTTTATCAGACTTCGATCTATGACTGCAGCGTACAGCGTCGCCTGCTGTCAACATTTCTAACTAATTCTGAAACTTCTATATCAGATTTGTTTGTCTTTCAAAATAAAAAAAATGCCGAGTTGTTTCATTCTTGTATCGTTCTCCGTTGCCGAGTAATTTAATTTTAAAATGAAGTAGTCCTTTGTGGGACGCCCTGTAGATATCCTTATTTTTAAGAAGTTACATAAATTCCCTTTATTGACTTTTTTGTAACAGATGTTTAGTAATATTTGAAGTATATTAAGCAACTGAAATAGGACTTTGAGACACAAGAATATGTAATTTCTGTATATTGGCAGTCACATGTGCTATCGGTTATATATATGAAGACCACAAAATTATCAATGGACTTAAATCTTTTACTGTTTGCAAAAATGTCTTGTAAGAAATTACAGTGATTTAGCTGTGATGAGTTAACCAAATTATATAGCTAGCTTTATAATTACTAATATAATAGCCCAGATCCTCCGGTTTCAATGCAGATTCATCGAAATTTAACATAAATGATTTTTGCTGGCTTTGAGGTAATACAACTTCAAGATTCAATGTTTTAGTAAAGTAATTTTATATTCAAAGATATAAACGTAAATCATGCATGCATTTATAAACATAAATGCATTATTTATAAACGTGAATGCATTTTTCAGTGTTTTAAATCCAAAGGAGAAAACTCGATCCTTGTTCGATAGATATACGATGATTGATCTGCAAGTTTTACTTTCTTATATGATTTCCGATGGATCCAATAATATTCTTTCCACAGCTTAGAAAAATATTTTATTTTTCCTGCAGAAAGAAGGGAAAATACCAAGAAAGAAAATCAGAAATCGATAGTACGTGTCATATTTGACAACGCTTTCTTAAATTTTTGGAAGAAATTTCTGCCAGATCTTACATGTCTTATGAAATGTCCATGCATAGTTCTAGAAAGATTAAATAGTTTCCTTTCTCCTAGTTCTTTTTTTCTCTCTCAGAAAACATGCCTTTTTTTAGAATTTATAACTAATGAACTTTAATTTCTAAGAATTTATTTGTCAGAAATTTGTAGCAACAGTTTGAGTCTATGTGCCTCATGAGCAGTAACATTTCTCTCTCTAAAAGTATATCACCTGTTTAGAATCATAGCACCAAAAGTTGAAAATTCATGAATAAAGAAAATAGCCTTTGAAATATCATTTTTTACTAATGGCGTTTATCGCATTATTCAGACAACTGTTGAGATACCCTTTGGCCTCTTTTCATTTATTTAGGTGCCATTTAATAGTGTTTTTTATTATTTTTTTTGCAATTGCGACACTATGATTCTCAACAGGAGATGTTAAAGAGAGATTCATAAACCAAATTTTTATAGTCATTTGCTATATTTTCATGAATTCTGGCAACCAGATGGAATGTTTCCTTCTAAACTTTGTTCACTGCAAAATAGTGCATTACTTCATCTTATTCATGAATCGATGCAAATTTCACAAAATAATTTTATTTAACTATACAATGCAGTTCAGATAGCGGTTATTTAATTTTTCGGTGTTTCATTTGCATCAACCAAACAACAAACATTTAGATTAACTTAAAGTAAGTATTCAAAACACTTGTTGTTCGAAGCGATACACGACTCGTATGTTTTTTTATTCATGCAACTCTGTGGTCGTGTTTTTCCGAACTTGTGTTCAATTGAACATAAGTTTTACACTTAAACCGGTATATACTTTTTTTATTTAATTCCTTAAAAATGAGAATTCCTGAAGCGGTCGACTTTTGCGTTTGTGTCTCCATATTCTATTGCAAAAGTTGTTTGTCTTGACGCTTGCAATCATCCTTAGAAATATGATCGTGGAGTGTCAGGTCGACTTGTAAATTCTTCTTTAACTTTTGAAATGTTCAGTTTTGATAACATTTTTCTGCAAAAAGACAAATAGATTTTCCCATTGCAATTCTTTCTATTCTTAAGCAAAAATATAGTAATGAAATTGTAAGCGCATTTGACGAAACACATGCTCGCTCTAAATATTGTAATTGTCTTGTTTCAAATCTCTACATTCGATGGGAATGCAACATTAATTCCATTTGCAACATAAAATGGCAATATCTTGAATTTGTCGTGATATAAATGTAAATTATTAGTTCGATTCGTTAATTGTTAGCACTGAGTTTACAAACAAATTAAACATTTAGAAATTGTTAAAATATGCTAATATAATATTAAGGAAGCTTGAAAAAATAAATTTTTATTCACAAATGTGTCATTTTTATTGTTTGTAAGTGATTTCATTTACCTGGATTATAACAAATGCATAACCATAAAATACAACTCAAAATGAAACACAGTGAAACATTTTAATGAATAATGTATCATAAATTTTTAGAATATGTTGCATTTTTAGCAATAAATACAGGTGGGTGATAGAAAAATATGAATACTTTAGGATTTGCATATCTTTTCGAATATATCTCGATAACCTGAATAGATTTTCTGTGAACTTCGACCATGTAAAAATGACGACTGAACACAAATTTTACTTTGAAGATTCGGTCACGAGGGTTTTTAAGGGACAAACCAGCATATGATTTAGAACTCACCCCATTTCAAAGAAACCTGAAAATGAGTTGCCACTTTCATCAGTGGCTTTGTTTGATTTG
>BGPR01000866.1:0-28306 GCA_013235015.1 Araneus ventricosus
ATATTTATGATAAATAAAATTTAAAAATATATAGAGAGAAAAAAGATCATTTTTAATATGAGTGGGCCCCCATTGACTGCTGGCAACAGTTATTTTCAAACCCAGTCCGCCACTGCTTGTATTACACGCATTTTAAGGCAATTTCCGCTTAATCCGGACTTTGGGTGATCCTTACAGGGTCCGGTCCTATCTAGGCCGGATTAGCGGGACTCTATTCTAGCTCTGAATGAAGGAAGCAAATGTTCTCAGCAATGACTTAACAAAGAACAGATTTAATCAGATCCCTCTAATTTTTAATAACTTCTTTCAGAGCCTATCAGCCTTTGTAGCCTATTGCTCATTTGTTGAAAATATTCATTTTACCGTCGTTTGAGGTAACCTTTTATAAGTACAGCTTTAGTCATAATTTTTTTTCATATGCATTTAACGATTTGTGGTGCACGACTGGAAGAAGTTTGTCTATTCAAGATAAAAATCACAAAATGTCGTTAATGATGATGACGTGTTCACCGAGTGAATCCTATAAAACCGTGAGTATAAAGTATAGTCTTAGCCATCCGTACGATCTTGTAGGAATATAGTTCTTCTGAGGGGAGAAGCAGACGCCCTGCCACGCTCTCAGGATATCAGGACAATTAAAGATGTGGTTTGGAGACAATGCAGTGTCCGGACAGTAACTCATCATGGAAAACGAAATTGCCATTGCCCCAAAGGGTTGGACTTCTAAAGTACAAGGTCAGCCTAAATGATTTTCTTGAATACTTACTCTGTTCCTCTTTATTTCTTCGCTGAATGGGAGTGGAATCTTTATTGTCTGTTGAAAGGATTCATCACCTGTAATCGAATAAAAATCTTATAATTTTTCTAATATAAAATGCTATACAAGAACTAAAAAACAATTTCATCATCGCTCCCATTGATAAAGCTTCTAATAATAATGTCTTTATCTGCAAGCAATATTATTGCAGAGGGTGTTCGCACATTTTTAGAATGATTTCGTTTCGTTGTAGGAAAAATTCGTTTGCTTGGAAAAATTTATTTTCGCAACAAATTACATTTTTGAAGATATATGTTATCATCTGCAACATAAAATTTTTGTTTCCACGCAAAATGGCGGTTTTAAAGAAGCGATGGATGAAAGGCTACGCTTTTGCTCTTTCCAAAGAGAATTAATTTTATTCAGTTATTTAAAGACGCTGTGAAAGCTATAGTTTTTTGACATCTAAAACTGCAATAGGTTATATTGTTAGGAAGAAAGGAAAAAATCGTACAGGTTTGGTTTCAAGTGGGAAAATTGCTCCAAATACGTATCCAAGGGAAAAACGCAGTTCTTTAAAGGTGAGATCTTTAATGTTAAAAGAAAATCTTCCAAGTCAAAGATATGGTGCACAATCATTAAAATGCTCAGTATCATCTGTAATCAAAATTATTAGCACTGATTTGAATTTCCCAAAACGCGAAAAAAATACAATTTTCGTCGTCTTTCTCCACGACATATCGTTGACCGTAGAAAACGCCATAGAATTCTTTGTAAAAAGCATTTGTCCGGACAAAAATGGGAAAGTGTTGTAATAATAGGTGAAGCTTGCATCTACATCTATTTAAATGACTTCAAGAAAAAAAGATAAATTTATTATCACCAAGGAGGTGAAAATATCTTAAAACATGGTTCAAAATATCTAAATAAAGTTTTCCTAAGAG
Source organism: Araneus ventricosus (assembly GCA_013235015.1). Taxonomy (NCBI): domain Eukaryota; kingdom Metazoa; phylum Arthropoda; class Arachnida; order Araneae; family Araneidae; genus Araneus; species Araneus ventricosus. Next base: position 1,702 of record BGPR01000866.1, read on the forward strand.
ATTTATGATTGTTACTGTTTACAATGGTAAAGAGAGTGGATAAAAATGTTAAGATCAACTCCGCATACTATTAGGAGCATATTTTATCCCCAATCGTCAAAAGTGAGATACCATCTCTTTACCTACAATAAGTATATTAAGCTTGAGTCTATTTAAATGACTGCAAGAAAAAATTCAATTTATTATCATCAAAGAGCAGTGGCGGATTTCGACAATATGAGGCCACTGGCGTAAGATTGTTTTGAGGCCCTGAGCACTGCAATATACATCAAATATATTTTGAGGCCCCCCTAGGGTCTCGAAGTACCAGGTGAGCTCCTCTAACACCTGTGCGAAAAACAGCCACTGCCTGCACTTGTCAGACGTGCCTGAACTCGACGGTGCAAATATTGCTATGGGCGGAGGGTTAACTTGAATATAGAACATAAGTGTAGCCTGCAAAGAAACTTTTGAATTTGTTTTACACTCATAACATATTAGAATTGCGTGCTGTAATTAGAAGCAAAATAGTAAGAGATGTTCATTTCTTAACCGAAAAAATCGATATCCGAAACGGTATTCCCCCCCCCTTTAGTTCTGTTAACCGGGTTTGTACTGTATTAGCAAAATATGTACCGAAGTGAATCAAACTCGACTTGCATGTAAAAGCCTATCTATTTCTTTCTTGTTTTTAAAATTGAGTAAGAAAATAGAATTTTTCTTTTTTTGCATTTTTATAAAAAATTCCTATTTGACAGATTGCTTCAACTTTCTCAAATAAGGTTAATTCCATCGACAGTGGTTTCAGAATTGAATACAAAAATAGCTTTAACAATGGAAAATATTGTCTAAAATAGAAATTAGTTACAACAAATGATAACATTATTTCTTTGGCGTATCCATTAATCCATATAATTTTAGAGACATAGTTTTAAACAACGCTTTTTCATAATCTGAATAATGTCCAATATCATTATTGCTGAGATTTATTCGAGGAAAACATCTCGTCTCGGTCATTTTGGAAAGTTTTGTGGAAAGTTGTTTTTATTTCTGGCGAAATCAAGTCATCCTTTGAAGTTTGCAGCCTTTTTTTAGTACAGGTTAGTAACGAATATTTTCTGAAAACACTAGGAATTTTGTAAACTTACTATGAAAAACTTCATTTAGAATTATTCAAGTTATCTTAATTCTTCGGGGTTTAAAAATTCTCTGTAAGCTCCATAGGCTTTTAATGCTTTATTTCCTTATCAAGGTAATTTGTAATAATTTCTTAGGCGAAAATTTAATTTGCTTCAGGATGGTTTAGTTTGTCAGGTTGATGAATTGTTCGTATGTTCTCCCTGCTAATTTTATTTCATTTAACTTGGGTTAACAGGTAGCTTCATTCTGAGTATGTCAAAGCAATTCTCGTCATGGTCTTATTTGCATCTCGTTTATTCACGTGCGAACAGCTCATTTCATACCGATACGGCAGTTCTCTTTCCTTATAATTTTCTTTAGTTTATCCTTGATAAGTAGATAGTTATAATCAGATTGTGTCATGTTACTGATTTCATGATCTAATTTTTATCACGTTTATTTACCTGTGAATAGTTCATTTCATATTGAAGCCCTGTGTTGTCCCATTGACAACACAGCGCCAAGGAAAAATAAGGGCTGTTAATGTAACCATGTGCCTCCTTAAGGTATTCGACATTTAACTCTAATATGTATATTAAGTATGCCAAGGCCTTATTAAGTCGTTAATCGCCAAAATAGAGCAAAGAAACATTGCGTCTGTTATTTATTATACATTTTATTGGCTTTGTAATTTATTCTTCACAATGTGTTGGCGATGAGGCGACTTTCTCTGAATTAGCATACAGAATTCTTGGTGTCAAGTGCTCTCATTTAGTTTAAGAATATTAAATAACTTTTATGAAGATATTTGAGAAACACCAACACTTATTCTGAGAGCAGATGTACAACTGAAATGTTTCAGTAGAAATTAGATATTTTCTCCAAAACTCCTCTTACAGTTTTTTTAAAAACTCCAAAAATGGAAGTGCAAACAACGTTGTTAATATTGCGATGGTGATACATAATATAATCAATAACGTCGAATATTTTAATTCAATTCCAAGAAAAATAAATTTAAAAAATATAACCTTTAATTCTTTTTTTTTATTAATACCTTTATTTGACTGGAGATCGAATTTTATCTTGAATTCAGTGGCGGCGATTGGGTGAAAAAAGTGAGGGCCAAAAAATTTACTAATATCTGAAAGTACCTTTACTTTTCACTACGACATACCCCTGACTCCATAGATAAAAGCTCCGGTTTGCAGTTTGAATGAGTGTGCATAGAAACTTTATCGAACAAAAAAAATTAGAGAAAGGAAAAAAAACGGTTACATATCGTTTTTTAACATCGACGAAAAACATGTGAAAATTATAAAAAATATGAAAAATGTGTGTTTATATATGAAAAGAAAGACTCGCGAGGCAAAAAATGTCTAACAGTACCTTGGAGTACAGTGGTTAAACAAAAAAATTTAAAAATTTCCTTACAAAGTTAGCTAGCTTTCCCAAATATTTTTGCTTTTTTTATGATTTCTAGTTTTCAACAGCTAAAAAAAGAAAAAAACTTCCCAGAAAAGTGGGGTGGGCAACTGCCCCCCTCCCTCTTCCCTTATTCCTCGCCACTGCTTGAATTACATACGAGTCTTAAATTCATTCAGGATAGGTTTAAGAATCGCAATATATTTTTCGTTATTGTTATATTCCAAATCATTCTAGCAGATGTAGAATGACCCCATAACCAAGAACTAGCAAAAAACTAAAATGTTAAGAGATGTTCTAATATCTCGTCGATGAAGCAAGCGTGTTAGAATATGAACGGATTCTGCCTGTTTGGGTTTCTAACAAGTTTGGTAAATTCTGTACTCTACCTCAGTGGTAAGACGAGGAACAAAATTATTTTATTTTTCAAATCAGCAAGGACTCCGTAACTATTTAAAATTCAAAAATTTTAACTGCTTATCTGATTTATAAAATCTTGTATACTTTAACAGAATAACAGACAAACCGCCACATCTTTGCAATAGTTTATCAAGCAAGAAAACACCAAATTCAAGGTCGTGCAATGAAAAAATAATATCACAAAGTATATTAAGTTTTCAAATTCTGTTTTTTTTTAAATTTTAAAGTATGTAATCTATATTTATATATACGATGGTCAGTATGACATAGTATTTTCTAATTAAATTAATGTTTTCGGATAAAAATATATATGATATGTTTGGCAAAATGTATGTGAAAATTATTTTCTATTTTTTCCCTGTAATTATAAACAAGATTCTTTCAAAATTTCCTTCTTAAATGACATTTTTCGGATATATTACATCTGAACTAGAAAATATGACTTCGTTTTTTTCTATCATTCCCTTTTTTAGAATATTTGCTGACCGAATTCCCAATAATCCAATGTTTTTTTTTAAAATAATCGTCAAGTAAAAGGCATCCGCAACCGATATAACAATAAAAAAAACCCGATTCGATTTGTTTTTGCAACTTTATATGGCCACAGGTTAAATATTGCTAGCTTCATATAATGGCTGAATTTGTGTCGATGGGAATTAACCCGATTTGCATCTAAAATGTTGTCTTTATTTTAACTGAATCAGAAATTTAGAAGTTTGCCAACTTTTTTTGCATGTCTAAGGAGATTTTCTGTTTTTGTTATATGGCTTCAATTTTCTTAAATTAACCTATTCTATCAATTGACGTTTCAGAAAAGAATACAAAAACAGCTAGCTTTAACAATTGAAAGCACTATTGAAAATTAAATTATTAATTAAGATAACACATTGCCTTGATAGAAGTGGAGAATCTATTGTTCCAAATCATTTTAGAGATACGGCTTTAAACAATGCTTTTTACTTAATCAAAACAACGACCAAAATAACTAATGCCAAGATTTATTCTAGGAAAGCGTCTTTTCTCCGCCATCTTGAGAAATTCTACAGAAAATTATTCTCGTTTCTGATGAAGTCAAAAGAAAATCTTCTTGGAGTGTCTTTTTGACGTTTGTGGTCTTCTGTTCAATACAGGTTAGTAATAAATAATTTCTACAAATAATGGTTTTTTATTAAATTTGCCATGAAATGTTTCTATTAGAATTATTGAAAGTTAAGTTACTTCATTCTTTGTAATCCGAAAGCAACTGTAAGATACAAATATTAAGTTTCCAACGATTTTTTCCCTTATCAAGTAAATTTGTAATGTTTTCTTATCTGAAAATTTAAGTTGCTTAAAAAAGCTGCGTTGGACTACCGTTTTGTTTCCAGTTGATTTTATTTTGAAATGAATACATTTCATGATATGAGATCGATAAATTTATTATTCTCGTATTCTTCCCCTACCTTCAAACAGTTGCAGTTATTAACTATTGAAATATTTCAGGTCCTGAAGAAAGGCTCGTAAATGCTATTGATTACTAGTGATGATTTAGAGAAGTTTTAATAATAACTAGAAATTTGTCCTGTCCTTACGGATATACAAATATCGAGCCACTGACAGTTCCGAAGAACGCCAGCAAATCGAGTACAAAATTTCAGCACAAAGTACACTGCTTCATAGGAAAAAAGTTTAAAATAACCAAGACAATTTCTCACAATTTCAAATTCCTCTACGCACTTTCAAACTTTCCTAAACACAAAATTTTGATTAATTACCAAATAAAATAAATTAAAATACAATCATAAGGAAACAAAGAGAAAAAGAAAGCTTAAATACAGGAAACCACTAATTAAAACCTAAACCTGCAACACACTGCATCACAAGAAGAAGGTTAAATCAACCTATACACAATTTCTTATCACAGTTTCAAATTTTCCTTATACATAATTTAAAACTGTCCAATATACAATTTCTTGAACAATAACTAAATGCGATACAGACAAACGCCGCCAGTTAGATAAATGAGATTCTGTATATTGTCTAGTCACCAAAACTATAGATCTTGATCCAATTTCGGATTCAAAATTGCAGATCTTGATCCAATTTCGAATCCAAAATTGTAGATCTTTATCGATTTCGGATTCAAAATTGCAGATTTTTATCCAATTCCGGATTCAAAATTGCAGCTCTTTATCCAATTTCGAATCCAAAATTGTAGATTATCGATTTCGGATTCACAATTGCAGATCTTTATACAATTTCGAATCCAAAATCGTAGATCTTTATCGATTTCGGATTCAAAATTGCAGATCTTTATCCAATTTCGGATTCAAAATTGCAGATCTTTATCCAATTTCGAATCCAAAACTGTAGATCTTTATCGATTTCGGATTCAAAATTGCAGATCTTTATCCAATTCCGGATTCAAAATTGCAGATCTTTATCCAATTTTGGATCCAATCAGTCGAAAGGATGGTTTCAAAATGCATACTCAGTTTTCTTCACTTTCCTACGAAGCGCAAAAAGCGAAACCTTGTGCAAATAAAGAAAAAAGTCGGGAGAAGAACAATCTCTGCGGTTTGGATTCGGAACCCTTGCTTTTTCTAACAATCATCAACTGTCTCTTCCATGGTTGGATAAAATACAAGGTTGTTATCATCAAACATCTATGGCTGCAAACGAAGCAGAATTTCGCTAGCATGTAGTACAAGTGATGCGCTCTGTGAAAACCGAAGAAAAAAATGGTTTAAAAATGGTATTTTGGACGAAAATAGATTTTACGCTGAGAATCAAATTTCGGCAGCGTTTTCAGTTAACCCTTTATAAGGCCGTGCTAAGTATACTTACCACCAAATTCAGTAATTTTTAAATACATTTTTAAGGTTGCCATGTGAATAATAATTGGCATAAGTTCTCACCAATTTTTTCGATGAAACAAAAACCTAGATGTTTCAATTTCTTTTCTCAAACCATAACGAAGTGTCTGGACTTGATAACTAATTATTAATTAGCAAAATTAATTAACAAAAATTAATGTTCATCGAATCAACTAAATGAATTTCTTTGCTTAAATTAATCTTTATCCCAAAGCTACAACCCTATTAGAAAAAAAAAATAGCCCTTTAAAGGGTTAAACTCAAAAGGAAAAAACCCCTCAATGATTCAATTTTTTTCAGTAATAAAAAAAAGTCGGAAAGTCGCATTGAAAAGTCTCCTGAAATAATGCCGTAGGCATTATTTTAAATTTAAATATTAAAATTAACAAAAAATATTAAATTATAAATGATTAAATATTTAAATTTAAATAGTTAAATTTTCATCGCTTTTGACGAAAATTTAAATATTTTTTCTTTTTCCTTTTCCTTCGCAAAGAGTTTTTGCAAAGAGCGTTAATTGTACTACATCCTGTCTGTTGCACTTTAAATCATATGTAGGGACCAAACGTCCTCCCGCTGGTGTGGTGCGAAAGTTTGGAGAGGGGGTGCCAGCTCAGGTGTCCTCGTCATCTAACCGCAGTTCACAATTACGAGGTCCATCCCAATTCAGCTTTCTTGTTGCTTTAGAAATGGGGTGTTAATATAACTAAACTAAAGTTGTACTACCTCCTACTGAAATCCTGTTTCGTTTTGAGCCATAGAATCATAGCCTCTGGGATCTTCTGAGTAGACGAATTTTAATTGTAACAATCCTGTATTTGGTAAATTTTTAATTATTTGAACCTTTCAGCTATGTTGGAAGTCAGAATAGGTAGAGATACTTTGTAGGAATTTTTTCGAATAATAATCTTTATTCCTTTTTCTTTCCTGAATTATCCCTCCCCCCCACTCTTCGAACCTTATATATATATATATATATATGGTTCGAATAATCATATATATATATATATATATATATATTTAGATCTAGATATTAAAATCATAGATAATAAATTAGTGACAGATATCTTTGATAAAAGAAATGCATTTAATTTTCAAATTAATAAATTCCCTTTTTGGAATAGTAATCTTAGCATTTCTGTCTTCAAGAATTTAGTAAAAAATTATATAATTAGAAATAATAATTTAGTAACAAACATTGATATTAGACTTAAGAACATAAGAAATTTTTACTCCTTTGCCCAGGATTATGGATTTCCTATAGGTTTTCTAAGAGCATATATAGATAAGAAATATTTAGGTCATTTGAAATAAATCACTCATATTGAATTATAAAAGAATATTTTTATTTATTTGTTAGTGGGATAGTGATTTCACTCATTCGTAACCAAGCGTTATGCATTAGGATTTTATTTTGGAACAACATATGAGTCAGTGAAATGTGGAATTGCCTTTCAACGCTTTGAAAGAATGATAAGAACAACTTAATGTTGTAAAAGTAGTTACTACTTCTTTGAACATATTTACAATAAAAATTCGCCGTCGGTTCCTTCTATTACCAAATTATTTAGTTGGCTTGTTCTTGCAAATTTTGTAACGATTTCTTTTCTTTTCAAGATCTCTTTATCTGGTATCTAGACTGATGAGATCCACTGTGCGAGTGAAGTGGCCAGAATGACACGTCCAAAAACAGGGAGGATGCTACCTAGAAGATGATCATTAGTTATACCATCCTTCAGGCTGTGGTCGAATCAGTATTTCACTTAATTCGTCGTCACTTCGATTGTGTCAAATTAATTCATGAACTCTTCTTTCCTTTACCCCGAGAAAACTAGAACCATCCATCCCCCGAAGAAATGTCTAGACTACCCAAGGACCTCAAACCTCACTAAAAATGTGCCAGAATCATTTCTCACTGTAGAACACTAATGTGTTTGTAGCAGACTGAATTTTGTTTCAACCCACATTTGGATTATTCTTGTTTTATTAGTTTATACCGATTTATGATTGTAAAAATAACTCTTTTATTTGGAGATGACTGCTCCTGTACAGAACCTCTATAAAGAACTCTTTATTTCGTCTCCACTGGACTGGAATAATTAACAAAGAAGAATACTGCATAGACACTTAAGGATTAGTAAGAAACTGCCACAGAAACTCTTTTCGCTATTGCATGTCAATTATCGATATTCTAATAGTGTGCTGTTTTAAAAAATGCGCGTAACATGATCATTAATTATTGACAAATAATTAAAATAATATTTTCACAGGCTTGGAAGTACCGGCATCTCTCGCATGCGGACGTTGACATTTAATATTATGAGCCAGATGCGACAGCTGCTTGGTCAGTAGGTGCTTTGTGTATTCTTGTCTTTTATTCACATGGAATGCCTGGGGCAATAGTGATACAACATTCTTTCCACACGTTTTCGGTTTTTAAATACGCGTTACCTGGTCATTATTTATTGACAAATAATTGAAATAATATTTTTCTCCCGCAAAAGAAAAGGGAGTTGTTTAGATAGCCACATAGGCTTCGGAGTACCGGCATCTCTCGCATCCGGACGTTGACCATTAATATTATGAGCCAGATGCGACAGCTGCTTGGTCAGTAGGTGCTTTGTGTATTCTTGTCTTTTATTCACATTGAAGGCGTAGGGCAATAGTGATACAACATTCTTTCCACACGTTTTCGATTTTTAAATACGCGTTACCTCGTCATTATTTATTGACAAATAATTGAAATAGAATTTTTATCCCGCAAAAGAAAAGGTAGGGGGTTTTGATACAATCCTGCTGAGTACTGTCTCACGCCTCTTCATAATCGGATACAAATTCAAAGCTTTTTTCCGCCAGAAATGTCATGCAAATTGGAAGGCGTTCGATGTGTTTACTCTTATTTAACTACAGTTGTAACTACTTGCTGGATCGTGTGTATATATGTATATTACTTTTATTGTCTTTGTGCTGTAAGTAAGCTAGATGTCCGTATGTATCTCTAAATGAGACTGGTGATTGACGTAATAAAATGTTTTTTTTTATTTATCCTGTGTCTGTCTTCTTCCTTTGCTCTTATCTGCTCAAATAGCTACAGATTCTGCTTTAAGATGGGAAAGATGGAAAAGTCATAAAGATTTAAAACCGAGAAAAATATTTATGCAACCTTTTTCCCACACGTATTTTGTTTTCAAATGCGCGTTACATAATTACACTGGTCAACACTGATTTTTTGCCAATGATATAGCAGTGATTTTAGGCTAATTTAGTGGCTTTGATACCGAATCTGTCATTCCTTTATTCAGATTGGCTCTAGTTTTTGGGATAAAAGGAAAATTATATTTGAATACTGATATGTACACTCAACTTATATCGCATTTGAAACTTCACAAATATAAATTTGTAATATTTGTAATATAATTTCATAGAATATCTAATGAATTTATTGAAAGAGAGTTATGAATTTATTACACACTTCGTCCGTTAATTCGTGAAGTACCTAATTATTTTACGAAATAATGATGATAACATACTTTGATGATAACATACACAACTTATCATTTGTCTATATTCACAAGAATGTTATAAATTGGCATTAATGTAATTTAGTATTTTTTGTATTTTTTTTCATTAGGAAAACAATATACTTTATGGTCTCATTATCTCCCTCACTTAATGCTTTTACAAGTCACTGCTGGTTTAGATGATTTCGTATAATCTTTATTTCGGCAACCATGGTTTAACCTGTCTCTTAAATGTATGTAACAAAAATATAATTACCAAATTATTGTATTTAACAATCTACAGTCGCAGGAAAAAAAGCATGCACCCCTTGTTATTTTGTCATCGTTCATCGCGTATTAAAACAAAAGGTAACAATCTTCAGGAAATAAGGCATAGTAAACGGTTTCATGTTTAAAATTTTCATAAGGGGTCATATACATATTTATAATAGCACTGACTTCAAAATTTCGAATAGAAACACACATTTGTCTTAAAAAATTTCGAAACTACACAAAAATTTATGATCGAATACCAAGTTTCATCATCCCAGCATATTTTATTTCGCAATTATAAGCAAATGAAATTTTGAATTTCTTTTTTTTTATGTAGTGGCATGAATTATTCTGAACATTTCACACTTTTACTTTTTATTTTAAAATAATTTTGTGCACATGAAATATTTTATCAAAATTAATGTTAAAAAGTTTTTGAATAGCAACACTTATAAATTCTAACAGTAATCGAAGCAGATGGCAAATTGATAAGCCTATGAAAAATTTCAGCATTTTCGTACGAGAAGTTTTGAAGTTACATTAAATTTTAAAAATTTAAATATATAATCATTTATTTTTTTATATATATAAAATAAAATTTAAAAATTTAAGTGATGTAATATTACGCTATTTATTTTTTTACACATCAAGTTTTACCGATTGCAAAATGTAGATCATTACTTTGCAAAAAGAATTAAGTGCGAAATAAAACTACTACTAACGATATTTAAATGCAAGCAGAGAACTTATCTATCTAATTGTAGAGACGACCCCTTTTCTATTTAGAACACAAAATTTCGAATATATTCATGGCATATTAACCAAAATTTTTTTCTTTGAGCATTTCTTCTTGAGAAATTTATTTATGTCATTAAAAATGTGTGTTGCTATTGTAAATTTTGAAGTTAGTGCAATTTTAAATATTTAGATGTCCCCTTATGAAATTTTTAAGCATAGAATCTTTAATGATACGTTATTTCCAGAAGATCTGTGCTTTTTTTTAATGTCCAATGAACGATCGCAGAATAATGCTGGGTGAATCCTTTTTTTCCGCGACTGTACGTACACAACAATAGTGCAGTTGAATATTAATTAAACAATCAACATTTTAAAACCTTACTCTGTTTCGTCTTTGTTAAGATCAAATCACACACATTTCAATAGTTAAAGGAATCTTGTTGCCATCTAAACAATCAAAGGCAGGTCACTGTTTTTCGTCATTTGTTATTTTAACGTCGCTCGATGTGCAGTGAAAAAAAGTGCTATCAAGAAGTTATAAAAACCGACTGAAATATTTTGTTATTTTATTTCAGTTGAAAGAATATCTTGATGATGAATGGGAGTCGACCAGAAAATTTTCGAAAGCGCTGGTAAGTATAATTTTCTTGATAATCAAATATTGTAGCTAATTAAATCTGCTCAAATATTTTTTTCCATTTTCATGAACGTTTTCGGTTATATATTATCCGTGACTAATAAACCAACAATGACTAGGGGACGGTAGTTGAATTAACGTTTATCGAAGGAACTTATCAAGAGATAATTTTCTAACTTAAAACACTGAGCCTTTTGCTCATCAGACATACAGGCATCTTTACTCCAAGAGATCCCAACCCAACGACCTTTGGCATCAACTTAGCCACTGCGCCAAAACAAGCATATTCGAAATTTATATTTTAGTTTATCAATCGAATCTATTTAATTTTTTTTATTTCCTCTCACATTCTCGCTTTAAACTAGTGTGTTCTCTTGGCAAGAATCGTTAAAATTCCACACACACGACAGGAATGAAGACAAATTTCTAATTTACCAAGCCTCAAATCATTCTCTTGTCTGAATTTTTTTATATATCTGTAACCATCAACTCACGGCCGCCACATATCATTGACTATTATAAATTTTATTTTTAATGTCAATCGAAAATATTTTCTTGTGCTTTCTTCTTATCATTTCCATCTAGACTACATTCGAACCGACGTTTATTTTTTTACTCTTAACTCACCAGGTATTCTGTTTGTTAACCCATTCATGGTCGAATTTTTTTTTCGAATTTCCGACATGAAAAAAGCATTTTTTTATTGTTGAAAATTAATATATGCTCTATCCTGTATTCGAAAATGCAAAATAATTTTGTCAGTAAGCAGTTTTTGCTTGACCTACTGATGGTCATATATGTCATATCCCATTTACTGATCACCAGTTTTTCCTGCAGTTAATCCAAGTTTTAAATTAAAGCAAAATACTCTCTGATAATAAATTTTTCCAATCCATTGTTTAAGGTATTTAACATAAATATCTGCATAAAAATAATTTAAATTTATAAATTAAGCTAACATTTGGCGTATTTCCTTAATAAATTCCGAAAATATTACAACAAAAAAATTATTTTTACACCATCTGAAAATGTAAAAAATTATCTTTTCAATGATATCAGTTAAATTGTGATATGCTTTTTTGTCTAATTTTAATAATTTAAAAAAAATATTTTTTTGGCATAATTTACAACGATACTTTTCATTGTTGTAACGCATTTGAAAACGTTTTCAATGTTTAAATGATTATTTAATTGCGTGTTTCTCTTCCATTGTTGAAAGCTTAGAAAACATCTTACTGTATTTTATTTTCTTCTTTTATTTCATTATTTTTTCTGTGAAATCTGTAAAGGAAGTCCTCATTACAGCAGTTAATACATTAAACTGAAAGATTAACGTTGCTATGTTTTAATTCTTTTTATCAGCATGTTTTAAGCCAATTAGCATGTTGGTGGACGTAAAATGTGCCGCTCCAATTTAATGTGGAAATTAAATGCGTATTTTTCGTTAATGTAGACAAGGAACGGAACAAGTGCAAGGCTACGAAAAGAACGCGGTTTAAATGTCTACTAGCTGTATCACGCGGCGTTGCACGGGCAATCTTGAATATTGGATATTCCCGGGCGGAGAGAAGTGATATCACGTGAGGCCTCGGGATCCATATATTTTCATATGGCCCGCCTCCGTTTTTTTCTACAAATATTGTCACTAACGCCCGCGCCCCGGGGGAAAAAAACGTAAATCTCCTCTGAATCCTATATTGCTTAATTAAAATTTTTAAATCCAACCTTTTAACCTTCCAGCGTGCCTACGCATATTTTACGACATATCGTGCATCGTATTACATACATATATATATATATATATATATCGCATTGTTTTACAAAAATAAATGCAATTCTTATTTAGGTATGTTATCTGTATTTATTAGCTTAATTGTAAACAAAGATTTTATAAATAAAAATTGCACTTAAATTTATAAAAGAATGATATAAGTATATAATACGATGCACAATGCAAGTAACACTTACGCGCACCCGCTGGAAGGTTAATTACCTCATAGCTAATAACCCAGCATTTCTCGGAAAACACATTTTTTCATATGCCCACCTCTGTTTTGTTCCCTACAAATATTGTCACTAAGCTTCCTCCACTAGCTTAAATCTGTTTTGAGTCCCCACATGTTGGATTAAAGCTTTCAATTCTACACTTTTTACTACCTTAAAGCAGTATGACTTGAATGAAAACGCGAGAATTACAATGTTTACAAATTAAAACATGCTAGCATAATATTTTGTTTTGCAAACGAAAAAATAAAACGAAATAAAAAACAGAAACGATAAAGTAAACTGATAAATTAAACACCACAAACATATATTTTCGTCTTGCCCGTATTTGAATGAGAATTGGGACTGATAAAATGAAAAATATTTTCCCCAACAAACGTAAATGCTGCGAAATGAAACCGCGTTCGACAAAAAAAGAAAGGAAAAAAAAGTAGGAAAAATTTTTTTTCCGATGTTTATTAATTCAAAACTCCAAAACGCGGAAGCTCTCTAAAAAAGAAAAAAAAAAAGAAAACCTATTAGACAAACCAGATGCAAGAACAACCAACGTGACAGATAGCTATAGGAGCTGCCGATAGATGACGGCACAATATTTTATTCATTTACTTGTTGTCACATAATTATAGGAGTTGCCAATAGATGCGGCACTATATTTCATTCATTTGACTCTTTTAACACTGAGTAAATTTTGAATTTAAATGGTCAAACGAATTACTTGGATTATTTTCCATATTTTGGAACTTTCAGCTCGTTTCAAGATTCAGTGGATCGTGAGAGGATAGCCGGACATAGATAGATAAATACGTTATTGCTTCTGAATTTTAAAGGACAGATGCGATTTAGTTTAAAACTATCTGTTAAGAGGCATCCAGAATATAAAGGTAGAAAAGGATTCAGTTGGTACATTTTCTCGCGTCAGTTGGTCGCCGAAGGCTGTAGAACATAAGATGTAGCCCAACAAAGCAAACTTTTGAATTGTTTCTACTCTCACATTATATCAGACTTCATACCTGTAATGATGCAATGTCAGTAATAGATGTTCATGGCTTAGCTCGATAAATCTGTCCGAACGGCATTTTCTAGTTCCAACCGGGTTTGTACTGTATAGTAAAAAATATTACTGAGAATCAAACTTCGACTTGCATGTAAAACTCATATTTCTTTCTTGTTTTTTAAAATTGATAGAAAAATGAAATTTTTCTTTTTGCATTTCTTATAAAAAAATTCTAGTTTGACAGATTTGCTAATCCTCTCAACATTAAGGTTCATCGACAGTGGTTTTTAGAATTGAATACAAAAAAAATAGCTTTAACAATTGGAAAATATTTGTCAAAATAAAGAAATTAGTTACAACAAATGATGTACTTATTTATTTCTTTGGCGTATCCATTAATCCATATAATTTTAGAGTCATAGTTTTAAACAAGGCTTTTTTCATAATCTAAATAATGTCCAAAATCATTATTGCTGAGATTTATTCGAGGAAAAATCTTTTCGGTCATTTTGAAAAGTTTGTTCTTACTTCTGACGAAATCAAGACATCCTTTGAAGTTTGCAGTCTTCTTTTTAGTACAGGTTGGTAATGAATATTTTCTGCAAACACTGGACATTTTGTAAACTTACTATGAAAAATTTCACTTAGAATTATTAAAATTTCCTAAATTTTTCGGTATTTAAAAATTCTCTGTAAGCTCCATAGACTTTTAAGCTTTATTTCCTTATCAATGTAATTTGTAATATTTTCTTACGTTAAAATTTAATTTGCTTCAAGACAGTTCAGTCCGCCAGGCTGATGAATTGTTCTCATGTTTTGCCTGAGAATTTTATTTCATTTAACTTGGGTTAACAGGTACCTTCATTCGGAGTGTGTCAAAGCAATTCTCGCCGTGGTTTTATTTGCATCTCGTTTATTCACTTGTGAACAGCTCATTCCAAACCGATACTTTGCAGTTCTTTCCTTCATAATTTCCTTTAGTTTATCTCTGCTAAGTAGATAGTTATTATCAGATTGTGTCAAAATAATTGATTTCATGACTTAATTTTAATCACGTTTATTCACCTGTGAATACCTCATTTCGTACTGATGCAACGAATGTCCGAAAGGTGGAAAATCACATTAAATTGAGTTTTGTCTCTTGTTATATAGATAACAAATGCATTATTTATATTCATGTGTCGAAAGAAGTTTTAGTACTTTATGGTTACCAGAGCGTTAATTTCCATCACCAAACCATAAGGACGAATGATAACTCTAACAGAATTGCGCCAACATTCGAGCTTGGCAACGATTGGGAGTTCGCTAACGCAATAAGATGTAGACAAAGAGAAAAAATTATAATCGTCAAGAAATTTGATCTCAACATTCTGGTGAAACTCCATGTGTCAAGCGTTCCGGACCTCCGAAAAACATATTTTAGGAATTATGTTTTTTCTGTTTGTTGGACTTTGAACATGAAAGCTGAAAAACGCAACGAGGTACACTCATTAAATTGTGTAGGTGGCCTTTTCAGTAACTTTGCAGATAAATCTGTTAATGTCTGTCTGTCTATTCGTCCGTCCACATCCATGTAAAGACGATAAATCAAAAGCGTATATAGTTAGATACATGAATTTAGACATTATGAAATTATCAATAGAATTGTAGATCTCTATCAAATTTCAGACTCAATACATCAAAGAATTGACTGTCTGTTGGTCTGAATATTTAAGATCATGAGACCGTGATAAAAATCGCGACAAAATTGCAACAACTTATGCAAATCAAATTTGGTATGTAGTCTTGTTAATAATATTGTAGATGTGCTTGAAATGTTGGACCCAATCTGTGGAAAAGAAGATACCCAAAATTCTTGTTATTTAAAATATTCAGTTTTCTACACCGTAAAATAATAATTGCGCGAACTAAAATTTGCGGAATTGCAAATTTTTCTTATGGTCATTAAGCATTTAATACAAATGCTAAATCCTGAATAAAACTAATAACAGAGAGGATCCTAAAAAGGAGATTTATCCATTCTTTACTAAAAGTGAAGCGGGGACATTGCTTGAAACTGGGCAAGTCTCTCATATAATTGATGGAGTTGTCGATCTTACTGAGATGATAGTCAATGAGTTTTCAAGTATGCATGGGCAAATCTCTACTACAGAAGCCGATACCTTTTGCAAGTTTGACCGAAGGTCTCGGTTCAGATGAAAAAGTTTTCAAATTTTTGAGAAAATAGACTTTATAAAGAAAGCTATGCCAGCTGTAAGACAAGAAATAAAAAAAAAATATATCAATTTCATAAGAGGAAATTTTATGTCAGGGCAAAAGAAAATTAAAAATCATCCGATTTTATTGAGTCATCAACACCGAAATATATCTGTTTCGTGCAACATTTTTGTTTTAATATGTGCTTTAGTGAATGAATATATTTAAAAACTGCATTTTTCATTATATACTGTCCTTCCACACATCTGTTTGCCCAGATACTGCCAGATATTAATTAAAATTTGCGTGTATTTATGTGCAAAGTTAGACTAGAGTAAGTTGCCCCCTCCCCAACTTACTCTAATCCGACTTACGCGCACTTTGTCAGTCTTACTTATCGCGTAACTTCTATGTATTGCTCTACTGTGAAGCACAAATTGCGCCAAATATTGTTAACACAAGAGAAAGTCCTTTGATTAATATTAGATATTTACTAATAATTAGAAATCAGAATGAATCCGGAGCAAATAGTTAAAATTGAGACTTTTTCCGTTGATTCAGAATATCTGCTCATTTTTTTACCAAATAAGATTGATGCGAAAAGCAAAAACAATTCTTTGCTTACAATTAAACGGAATGGATTTTATTCTACAAATTAACTGTGAATCATTAGCAAAATTATGCAGTAACTAGTGCAAATGTAGAGAGAAAATCATGAATTTGTTACATTTGTTTGTGTTGGTATTTGTTGTTAAAGACGATGTTTTACAACATCGTCTTTCTTTTCCCCCGTGAAATAGCTAAATATTTTGCGAAATATACAAATTAAGCACTTAAATTGCATACAATGAAACACTTATCTGTATTCACAAGGAAGTTGTAGCTTGGTATTCATTTAATTTTACATTTACTGTTTGTTCCTTGCATGAGGAAAACTAAATATTTCAAGATTTACTTAACCCCCTCATTTAATGCTTTATTTTTATTCTAAACTTGAATTTATATTGAAAATACTAATATATTCTCAATTTTCAAAGTCGTTGTTCAGATGTTGGCGTCTAGTCTTTATTTGAACCTATCTTTTATGTGCCCAACCTATCTTTTAAATGCATGCATCAAAAATGTATTAACATAAATTAGTACATTTATTGAGGGCAATTTCGAAGACAGCATTTCTTAAAATTTAAACAATGCACCTCCACAACAATAGTGCAATTTAAAATGAATTAAACGATAAATATTTTTCAGAAATGCTCTGTTTCGTGTTTGTTTGGATCAACACACAAACTTTTCAATAGTAAAAAGAATATTGTTGCCGTCTAAACAATCAAAGCTAGATTATTGCTTTTCGTCATTTGTACTTCTGCCTTTGGTAGATAAGCAATGGAAACAAAGTGCTCTTAAGAAATTTTAGAAAGCATTTGAAATATTTTGTCATTTTATTTCAGTTGAACGACCTTCATACTACAAGGGAATCCATCATAAAAGGTTCCGAAAACATTCGTAAGTATAATTTTATTTAGAGTTATGTACTGCAAGTAATTAAGATCTGTCAATATTATTTCCATTTTCGTAAAAGTTTTCTAAGCTGATAGATTACGATAATTGCCATTATATGTGTATATATTCGAAATTTCAGTTTTAATTTTGGGTTTTAAAAGTAGAAACTTCAACGATTTCAAAAATATGTATAGCCAATAATAACTGAAATGGACTCGAAAACACAAGATCATCGCCAAATGTTTGCCAAAATGTACTTTTTCAAGCGATAACTTGTCAAATTTGGTATAAGATATATGAGGGTTAAGACCATTATGATGGCTACCCTTAAAACGGCTGGCCAAGGGAGAGCTAATTTGGCGACGGCTCAGGACCTTGTTGTCGAGCCTTACAATTGAGTGCTCGCAGATAGCTAGGGAACGTCATCATTGCCAATGAATGATGTAACATCTGCTATCAGGTTTCACCCCAAGTTAGATCTCATTCAGTAGAATCCTGTACTTGAGTTTCGCCAGGCTACACTAAGTTTCACAATTGACAACACAGCGCCAAGGAGAAATATGGGCTGTTAAAGTAACAATGCGACATCTTAACCTAATAAATATTTAAATCGAAAATTCTGTATGCCAACCTCTTACTAAGTCATACATCACCTAAACAGAGCAAAGAAACAATACGGCTGTTATTTATTATAAAATTTATTGGCTTTGTAATTAATTCTTCAAAGGGTATTGGCGATGAGGTGACTTTCTGTGAATTGACATACCTACAACATTCTTGTTTCAAGCCTTTTCTTTTATTTTAAGAATTTCAAATTACTTTTATGAAGATATTTGCCAATCACCAACATTTTTTTCTGCGAGCAAATGCATAACTGAAATATTTCATTAGAAGTTAGATATTTTCTCCAAAACTCATTTTATAGTTGTCTTTTAAACTTTAAAAATGGAGGAGCAAATGACTATGTTAATATTGCGATGGAGATACATAATATAATCAGTAACGTTGATTATTTTAATTGCTTCCAAGAAAAACAAATTTAAAAACAATATAATCTCAAACTCTTTTTTGCATTAATACCTTTATTGGTATGGAGATCGAATTTGATTTTGAATTACATACGAGTCTTAAATTCATTCTGGTTAGGTTTAACAATTGCAACATATTTTGTCGTTATTCTTATAATCCAAATTATTCTAGAAGATGCGGAAAGACCTCATAAGTACATGCACACGCAAAAAACTAAAATGTTAAGAGATTTTCTAATATCTCTTCTTTAAAGCGTGTAAACCTGGAATTTAGGGTGCGTACTATTTTCACGCCAATTTTCTTTGGCGCAATTTTATTTACCGTCGCCAAGCACTGTTTAGGATGCGCAGGAAATTTCTTATAGGTCTCCTGCACATTCGGTGCCTACGGCATCTCAAAAGAGAGTTTGAACACGCAATGCCATAGGCGTTGCAAGTGTGCGCTGGCAACTTTTTTAACTTAAAAAAAACATCAGCGGTTTCGCTATCAGCAAAGCGGACACCTCGTAGCTTCGCTTTTGCATTGAGAAACGAAACACACAGGGAAAGCACGAACGCAGGAAAAACACGCTGTCTGAAGACGATGAAACGTAGCAAGGGAACCATAGTTTCTAGAAAAACATTCCTTGTTCGATATTTGGAAGCCATAATCAGCAACACAGAGAAAGAGAATCATCAAATTAAATGAATGAAAGTCTTTAGAAGAGAAGCGAAATGTTATTGAAAAAAATCGTTTGGTAAATGATCAAGAATTCCAAACGAAGTTTTATTCTAATTCGTACGCCGACCAATCAAATCGAAGAGAGAAGACAGTGGACCAATGAAAATGAGGCGAAATTAAGGGCATGCGCCGTAGACCGGAAAACAAATCACTGTCTGCGCATGTGAAAGTGACGCCGAAAAAATGTTCAACTCGCATCCAAAACAAATCTTTTGGCACTCTCTCCCTTGGCGACAAACAATTGGCGAGCTTAAATGAAATGAAGTGAGTACGCACCCGAAACTCCAGGTTAACCAAGCGTGCTAGAATATGAAAGGGAAAAAATTGTTTCTCTTTGAGTTTCTAACAAGTTCGGTAAATTTTGTACTCCAGCTCAGTGGTAAAAGGAGGAACAAAATTATTTTATTTTTCAAATCTGTAGATCGCAAGGACTCCGTAAATATTTACAAATTCAAACATTTTAACTGTTTATCTGATTTATATAATGTTGAATACTTTAACCGAACCACAGACTAAAATCACCAAATTTTAGCAATAGTTTATTAAGAAAACACCAAATTCAAGGTCAATGCAATGAAAAAAATAAAATACCTAAGTGCATCAAGTATTGAAAGTCTGTTTTTTGTTTAAGTAAGTGTATATTTATGTCCTCGATTATCAGTATAACATAGTATATACCTAAATAAATTAATGTTTTCGTATAAAAACATTTTTGGTTCAAACGTTTGGCAGTGCATGTGAACATCTTTTCTACTTTTTCCCTGTAATTATCACCCAAGATTTTTCTAAATTTGTCCCGTAAATTGCATTTCACTGATATATTACATTAGAACTAGAAAATATGAATTAGTTTTAAAACATTTTCTTTTTTAGTATATTTGCTGACCGAATTCACAACAATCCAATGTTTTTTTTACAATTAATTATCAAAGAAAAGGCATTCCGCAACCGAAATAACAACACAAAAAAACTTTCGATTTGTTTTTGCAAATTCCATATGGTCACAAGTTATGGCCTTTATATGTTATCTCCATATAATGGCTGAATTTGTGCCGATGTGAATTGACCCGATTTGCATTTAAAAAATAATGTCATTGTTTTAACTGAATTAGAAATCAGAAGTTTGCCATCTTATTTTGCATGTCTAAGGAGATTTTCTGTTTTTGTTATATGGCTTCAATTTTCTAAAATTAGCCTATTCTATAAATTGGCGTTTCAGAAAAGAATACAAAAATAGCTTTAACAATTAAAAGCTCTATTGAAAATTAAATTATTAATTGAGATAAAACACTGCTTGTTAGAAGTGGAGCAACTATTGTTCCAAATCATTATAGAGATAGGCTTTAATCAATGCTTTTTACATAATCTAAAGAATGTACAAAATCATTATTGTTAAGATTTATTCTAGGAAAGCGTCTTTTCTCCGCCATCTTGAGAAATTTTGTAGAAAAGTATTCTCGCTTCTGATGAATTCAAAGAAAATCTTCGTTGCGAATATTTTTGACTTTCGTGGTCTTCTGTTCAATACAGGTTAGTAATGAATATCTTCTACAAGCAATGATCTTTTATGAAATTTGCAATGAAATGTTTCTATCAGAATTATTGAAAGTTCCTTAATTCTTTGGAATCCAAAAACAACTGAAAGCTACAAATATTAGTTTTCCAACGATTTTTTCTCTTATCAGACAAATTTGTAATGTTTTCTTATCTGAAAATTTAAGTTGGTTAAAAAAAACTTTATAGGTCTAGCGTTTTGTTTCCAATTAATTTTATTTTGAAATGAATACATTGCGTGATATGAGATTGATAAATTTATTGTTCTCGTATTCATCTCCTACTTCTAAACAGTTGCAGTTAATAAATATTGAAATATTTTAGGGCCTGACGAAAGGCTTGTAAATTCTATTGATTCCTAGTGATGCTTCACAGAAGTTTTAGTAAGATGGAGATGCTTGAAGAAGAATGCAGTTTTTCTCAGAGATTCACTCTGTGAGTTTTATTTTGGTCACAACTCACTATACTGTAAAATGTTTATTCAACTTTGCCTTAATATTGATTTTATGATTTTATGGTACAATCCATTGCTAATCTTTGGGGATTTTATTGAAAAAAATGTAGGTTAAGATCATTAGGTTTTTATCGGGAATTTGGAAGGTCGTCGGTTGCTTGTCAGATTGTGAAAGCTTCACCTTTAAGAATGAAATAATTCTATGGATCCGAAACACGAATTATTTTCGATCTGAAACCCCAGTAATTGAAGTAACATTCAGTGAATTTGAAGCATCCGTAACAGTCATAAAAAATTGTTGGGGATTATTATTGATGAATTCTTTAAAAATCGTTTCTTTTTTCGATATAACTGCGCAACACTGATTTTTTTTTGTAAATGATATTACAGTGATTTTAGGATAAATTCGCTGTGTTATTTTTGTCAAATTGGCTTTAGTTTTTTAGATAAAGCGAAAATTATATCTTAATAGTAATATGTATGCACTACTCAAATTGTATTAAAACTGCCTCATATATAAATCAACTTAATCCTAAACAGTAATCAATATATAAATCAGAAGATAAATCTATACGGAAATCACATAAAATCTGTGTTAAATGTATGCTAAAGAATAAAATTCAAAATAATATTAATGAATTAAATAAAATAATAAATTTCAACAAACAAACTAGATAAATCAGAGTGATATGGTAAAAATGCATGATGATATTGCAGTAAAATGAATTAAATGATGATGAATTGAAAATGATGATTTTCATCAATTAATTCATAGAAAAGCTTTTAAATGATTTTCTTTCTCGTACAATGGAAGATTCGCGTTGGAGTCTTTAGCAATAATCTATTACTATATGTGTGTCCCACCTCCCTTGATACCTTTGTTCCATTACTTTGAAAGCCTTACAATCGTTAAATTTGGAGAGTAGCCGTTATAAGCAAACTCAAAGAAGGCAGAATTAAACGCTTTGTTCCATTACTTTGGCAGGCTGTTCCATTACTTTGGCAGCCAAAATTTTTTCTTAAGGTTGTGTTAATTTCTGTTACTTCCTGTATTCCTGGCATATGCTCTGAACTAATAATATATTCTAATACTTTTCGAAGATTAGTTTTTCAAGTGTTACCCTAAACAAAGAAAGTAATTAAATTTGATATTTTTGCGTTTATGGACGAGTTTTCTGGTTTGTTTATTTTGGATTCACAGACCATTTACCGGTAACCCTCCGATTTAAGCAATCGCGAAATCTGTCTCGATACTGTATCAAGCGCCAAGTTCGAATCAGTTCTTTCTTTACTAAACAAAGCGTTTAATTCTGCCTTCTTTGAGTTTGCTTATAATGGCTACTCTCCAAATGTAACGATTGTAATTAGCTAAATCGTTGGATTAAAAATGTAACTGCCTATGATTATCCAAATCTTATGCTTAAAAATTTAACCGACAAGCAAGCCTGAGAAATCGCCAAAAAGAGAAATAACGGAAATTATCGCGGCGTATTCACAAAACTAGTCTCTTATTTTAAGTAAATATTGAGAGCTGAGCAAAAGAAACACGAAATTTAATATTTTCAAAGTATCCATAACATTAACACAAGTAAATATAACAATAAAAACTCTACTTCAGACATTAATTAACATCTTCAGACAGAGTGTAGAATTCCCATTTGATTCACCTGTTGCATTTCATCGACGAAATAATGTGTGAAGATTATGGCGTCGACTAGGAACAAAAAATTGTAGTAATTTCACATATTTTTGACAACTTTGAAAGGAATCTGTGATAGGTAGTTATAGAATATAAAATTTATTACTGTTAAGAAGTTGAGTACTTAATTCTATAATAAAGAGACCAAGAGAAATTTTTAAATTAATGACAAAAAGTCTAATTTCGACACTTTTTTGAACCTCCTTTCACTTAATCCCTTTGCTTAGTTTCCCTTTAACTTCTATCGAGTTTTCTTTTCTCATATACGAATTATGCAAAGTAAAAGTATTCTAATCATCAAAGAATTTAACCTGCAGATTTTCATTAATCTTCAGTGTCCGAAAAAAAGTCATTTCTGGAATTATGTCTCTCTGTCTATTGGTTGGTCGGTCTGTGAATTCAATAACTCTTAAACTAAACAAAGTAGAAAAATGGTATTTGGCCTTTACTCAAAAATTGTAGACATCTATGAAATTTTGGATGAAATCCGTCCACGGAAAGTCTATCTGCCCGTCCGTGTTCATATGAAGTAGGTACTCTAAAATGCAGTGAGCCAAATGGGTTTGGTGTATGATTTTACTACCAGAATTGTTTATCCAAACCAAATTTCGGACCAAATCCTTCAGCGGGTTGAATGGCTGTCGGTCCGTCTTTTCGTGCTCTTGCAAATGCGATAACTGAAAAACGCCACGAGTTAGATAAATGAGATTCGGTATGTTGTCCAGTCACCAAAACTGTAGATCTTTATCCAATTTCGGATCCAAAATTGTAGTTCTTTATCCAATTTTGGACCCAATCGGTCGAAAGGATAACGTTCAAAATGCATAACTCTGTTTTTTTTCACTTTCCTACGAAGCGCAAAATGCGCCAGTTGTGCAAATAAAGAAAAAAGTCGAGAGAAGAACATTCTCTCAGGTTCGGATTGGGAACCCTTGCTTTTTCTAATGATCATCAATTGTCTCTGACATGAGTGGGTAAAATACAAGGAAATTATATTCAAACATATATGACTCCATACGAAGCAACATTTCGCTAGCATGTAGTACAAGTGATATGCTCAGTGAAAAGAGAAGAAAAAAATGGTTTAAAATTGGCAATTCGAACGAAAATAGATTTACGCTGAGAATCAAGTTTCGGCAGCGTTTTTATTTAACGCTTTATAAGGTCGTGGTAAGTATACTTACAACCAAATTCATTAATTTTTAAATGCATTTTTTAAGTTTACCATGTGAATAATAATTGGCATAAGTTATCTCCAATTTTTTCGATGAAACGAAAACCAAGAAGTTCTTTTCTCAAACTATAAAGAAGTGTCTGGACTTAATAATTAATTGTTAACAAGCAAAATTAATTAGCAAAAAATTAATGTTCATCGAATAAGCTAAACGAATTTCTTTTCTTACATGAATCTCAAACCCAAAGCCATTTTACTACAAGAAAAAAATGGCCCTTTAAAGAGTTAAATTAAAAAGGGAAAAAAACCTCAATTGTACTGATTATTTAATTTTTCGGAAAACCGCTTGGAAAAGCCGCCTCAAATAATGGGGCTGGTCAAAGAAAAAACTTTTAAATTTTTGCCACTTTTGACGAAAATTTCAATATTTTTCCTTTTTGCTTTTCTTTGTTTTCCCAGAGAGCATTCGTTGCACTACATTCTAGTGCAATTCTGCTTCTTTTAAAGCCATAGAACCTCTGGCGGTCTTCTGAGTAGGAGAAGTTTTATTGTAACAATCCTGTATTTTGTAAATTCTTAATTATTTCAACTTTCCAGCTGTGTTAGAAACCAGGATAGTTTGAGATACTGAGTAGGAATTCTTTCTAATAATAATCTTTATACTTTTTTCCTCTCCTTCTTTTCTGTATTATATCCCCCATCCCCACTCTTAGAAAAATCTATTTTTTTATTGGACTTCCCATTAAAAAGTTAGAAAAGTTGGTGTTTGCACGGAAAATGTATTCATATTTAGTAGGCGATCAATTAATATCGACGATCAAACCGCAGTATGAAAATAAATGTTGTAGGCATGGAAATTAATTCCAATCCATTTATTAAATAGAGATATTTATTTAAAAACCTTGAAGATAAGATGTGCCACCTAGGCATACACACATACAAACATGCTATCAGAACGTAAACTGACTTGTTGTTTAGCAGAGGTAGAGAGTTCAATACAGGCGAGCGAAACGACAGAGCCATTCAGCAGTGACTGAATTTGGATAAGCCGCTATCGTTCGCCAACGCTTGCATCCAACATTTTTAATGAACATTTATTTTTAGTTTGATATTAAATTATAATTACGTAAACATATGATATATTTTTAGAAGGTTTTATTTATTTATACTTTTACTACTGTACTAAGTGAAAATGTTATTATAATTATTTTCTACTATTTTATTTTAACTTATTGTAATTACTATGGAATCATGAAACCACTTTTTTTCCTCAAATTCCAACTGAATTCGACTTTAGTATTTAATAGAAAATTTACTAGTTAGTTATTAACTAAAAAATAAGATAAACCAACTTACCAAACATGAAGCAAGTCAAATTAAATATAAAGTGTGCAAAAACTGTGTGCCATATTCAGTAAAAAGTAACTAAGCGTTCTGCATTGGGATTTTATATTAGAACAAAATTTAAGTCGCTCTGAAATGTGGAATTGCCTTTCAACACTTTGAAACGAATGATAAGAACAACTTTATGTTGTAAAAGTAGTTGCTACTTCTTGAACATATTTACAATAATAATTCGCCTTCGGTATTTTCTATTACCAAATTGTTTAGTTGGCTTGTTCTTGCAAATTTTGTAACGATTTCTTTTCTTTTCAAGATCTCTTCATCTGGTATCTGGAATGCTGAGATCCACTGTGTGAAAGAAGTGGCCAGAATTACACGTACAAAAAGAGGGAAGATACTACCTAGAAGATGATCATTGGTTATACCATCTTTCAAGCTGTGGTCCAATCAGTATTTCACTTCATTCCTCGTCAATTCGACTGTGTTAAATTAATTCATGAACTCTTCTTTCCTTTACCTCGAGAAAAGTAGAACCATCCATCCCCGAAGAAATGTTCAGACTACCCTAGGACCTCAAACTTCAAGCAAAATGTGCCAGAAGCATTTTTCACTGTAGAACAGTAATGTGTCTGTAGCAAACTGAATTTTATTCCAACCCTACATTTGGGTAAATGTTGTTTTGTTAGTTTATACCAATTTATGGCTGTAGAAGTATCTCTTTTATATTTTGAGATCAACTGACTGCTCTGTACAGAACCCCCTTTCGTCTTAACTGGAATGGACGAATTAACAAAGAAGAATATTGCATAGACACTTTAGGACTAGTAAGAAAACTGCCAAAGAAACTGTATTGCTATTGTAAGTCAGTTATCGATATTTGTATTCTGCTGTTTAAAATGCGCGTTACATGATCATTATTTATTCACAAATAATTGAAATAATATTTTTCTCCCGCAAAAGAAAAGGGAGGTGTTTAGATAGCCACACAGGCTAA
>BGPR01000866.1:41785-61146 GCA_013235015.1 Araneus ventricosus
GCCGAGTGAATCCGCTCAAACAGTTTACACAAAAATAATTTTCGTTCGTTTTATGTCTTAACAACCGATTGATATTCCTAATCGCAAAATAATGATCGTCATAGAAAAAGAGATGCACTTCGCGGTGATTCGGTTTCCCAATAAACAAAGGGTAAACGAGATTATCAGCAAACCCGAATATGTTTATCTTAGGATGGTTAGCCTTTTCAAAAGATTTAACGTTTGAAAGTGTTACAGGGAAATTCAGCATAGAGTAAGTCGACGTTTCGCTGCTTTTTGTTGGAATCCTCTTTTTTCTCAGCAGTCGCTTTCCTTTTAGCTATAAGAAAACGCGTTTTTTTACCGCTAAATCTTAAAAATCTAAAATCTATATTGATTTTTATAAAAAATTAAATTTACCGATGATATGCTTTTCTTTAGGAGGAGAAGGAAATGACTGCTCGCCATCTGAATCACTATCTGTTAAGCCTAATAATAAATGCGAAAAACTTAACACTACTTTAAAAAATTTATATTAAAAACATGCGCCTAGCACGCTTAAGAATATGAAAATTCAATCACTTACTAACACTTGCCAGTTGACTTTCCAAACACGCAAGCACAGATCGAAAAAAGAGAAGACGATACTTCAACGAGACCATAAGTATTTATACAGAGGGTTATATAACTGGTATTTATACCTCTGATTATATAAGCGTTAATGAATATATTAACTGTGGAATTTCCTTCTTCCCGGACGGCAGGCCTAAGCACTCTAAAAGAGTTATTTTTAAGGGAAAAAACTACGTTGTTACTTATGTAAGTTTTTCTAATCTTGGATCGCTCTCCCATCCCGTGATTAAAAGAACGTGTCATGTATACTTTGTGCGGTGACGTGAGAAAAATTGCTGCTCACCTCATTACGTAAGACACAGTGATATAACGAAGTGAAATAACACAGACACAGTTGAACGATTAAATTATATTTTTTATTCAGGGATTGTTACAATATTACATTGAGCGATACAATCAGTTTCTCTACATCAATCTAATGCTGATGTCTGAAAAGAGCTACAATCAATTTTTTCGTTTTGTGTACACAACGATACAATTATATGTAGAGATTGCAATGCTGAGGTATTCTAGGCTTCTTCGCAGCACGATCATTTTTCCATTTACTGTAATTTTCTTGAGGTTTTCTCCAATTCCAACAGCACATTGCAGATTTTTGAATCATGAGTAGGCGATTCGCCGACGTTCGTTTGTATTACGCTTTGCAATCGAATGCTTGTCGATGGTTCATGGAAGAATTGTTATGGAGTTCTCTGACAATATCATTATTGTTGAGAACTTTGAAATAGGCGATTTTCAATCTGGAATCTGTATCAACAGTGTCCATAGGATGGCAGTTCCCAGCTTGAACACAGGATATCATATTTTCGTAAAGGGAATCGGTGAAACAATGGACCATATAAGTGTTGGATGATCCAGTACGCTTTAAGTACATGAAGCCATATCTCGGTTCGGGAGCCATCATTTCTGCTGAATTACGTGAAGCAGTAATGAGAGTTTCACAGTTCGTTTTGCTCTTTTATACGTTCTGTATTAAAAATGACCTCCAAAACATGTTGAAACTTGCATTTTAGACAAAAGATCTGTTGAAACGTGTCTATTCACGTTTATGTTTGAAATCATATGCTCGACAAGATTGATTGGAATATGGGGAAAAGCAGCAATTGTGTAAACGAAATTTCTGAGCAACGAATTTTTTAATAAACTTTTCGTTATGCTCAATTTTATCAGAATGTAGAGGTGACAAAGACAGCTTTCTCACAAAATTGTACAAGAAATGCAGACAAAAATGACCGCAGGTATAAGACACGAAGCTTTGATATCGACATTTGTTCCACACGAAATTATTAGCATTGCGTTTTATGAAGTTTAAAATATTGTGATTACTAGGAGCTGAACCGTAACTACAAAAATAATAGCATGCATTGTTCCTAAAAGCTATCGCAATCCAATGACTTCCAGGTTTTGTTTTAGGATCTAAATTTGCAATAAAACATGA
This sequence comes from Araneus ventricosus, assembly GCA_013235015.1. Classification (NCBI taxonomy): domain Eukaryota; kingdom Metazoa; phylum Arthropoda; class Arachnida; order Araneae; family Araneidae; genus Araneus; species Araneus ventricosus. The sequence continues at coordinate 43,836 of BGPR01000866.1, forward strand.
ATAGTTACCGAGTTTCTGAGGTAATTCATCAGAAGCATAAACGCCTCCAAACTCGGAGCGAAGAATGGCATCACTGCACGCTAGCCTGCATAAAGCGCTGCTATACATTTTAAAAATCTGAAAAAATACTGCGATTTTTGTCAATCTCTATAATATTTCGATACTCTGAATAAACCATTAAATTAACTGTTTCCGGTAGTGCTTTGCTAAATTTTAAATCTAGTGTTAAATTCCCGTTGCGTAAAATACTCTCGTGCATTCCGTCTGCGCTGAGATCTGGCGTTAAATCTATAGCGAACAACGTATACCCCTCCTTATATTCACTATAACTAATATTGAGGTCCTGATCTTTATGGTATCTTCCCAAATCGGTAAACAAACTCATATAGCATCTGCTGTAACAGTTAGAATTATCAAATTTCGGTTGAAAGGGTTTCGATGGAATCATGCGGTTTCCGTCTAATATGCAGAGGTATGATAAATCATAATGCTTAAAATTGAATGGATTTTTTGAAAAATCACCATTAAATGCATTATTAGAAACCATTCCTAGTATAAGCCGTGTTGGTATCTGTCCAATGAACGCATTAGGAATTGTTATAGACTGCATTCCTGAAGAAAGCGCGAATGATTTCACTTCTGTTCTGCGAATCGGCATTTTTATGACTCCCTTGCTCAAAGCTATTTCATGAGCGATTACAATTGAGGGAGCGACTTTAACTTTCCTAACAAATAATGACGCATGTTGTATAACTACTTTAAAATCTTGTGTGGATGACATCAGAGCAAATGAATCTTTATTTCTTTCTAACTTAATGCGAAGATTCACCGAATTGATAAGACATTTGCTCTGATTACCTAGATCGAAATGCAATGGGCCTATCATGTCCATTAGTTTACTATCTTTGCAAATGTTATATCTGGTTTGATAACCAGAATTTGCATTATCACCAACATTAGCGAGTTCTACTGAATCATGCTTAGAAGCAACATCTTTGTAGAAAAGACCTGATGTTAGCATCGACTCCTGAACTGCTCGAGGTGAAAGCAAAGCGTCGAAAATGCATCTGTAAGCATAGTTCGCTTGTGAAGAAACCTGCTTATCATTTAGTGTAACTGAACATTCAGAAAATAGCGTATGAAGAAGATAATTGATAGGAGCGACTTGATCAGGGTTTCCAATTGCAGCTCCATTTTTCTTTTTAATTTTAACTTGCAAATGAAGAAGTGTATGCGCTAAATCAAGATAATGTTCACCACTGCCGCTGACGTAAAATTCAATCGGTGTCTTATCACTCAAAGATGCAACAGGAAAAATTTCTGTATATGAACTTTCTTCGGTTGACAATTGTATTGGATTCACATTAAATAAATCATAAGCATTGGATACACAGGGGCATGCTCGCGAATCCATATTTACGAGAATATGTCTGCTTCTTTTAATTTCTTGCGGCTTCGCTTGACACGTTGCGAATGATTTTTATTGTAGGATTTCTTTCTTTTTATACCCGAACCACTTTGGATTTTATGAATAATGTCGTCTTTTATCTTTTTGGATGTTTCACGAAATCGCGATCTCGCTGAGTCTTTCAAAGATGAACCCGAGGCAACATCTGACATTACCTTTGAACCTGCGCTAAGGATGTGTTTTCCTAGATATTTTCCTGCTTTCATTGCTATGGGAGTTATGAATCGGAATAAATTCGAAAACATTCCATATCCTCTTTGGTGGCTAACTCCTTGAAAATACGGCCCGCCGCCAGCCTGCACCTGCGAGCAGTAATAATTCTCGCAAGCTTTTTGATCCAAATGCATTCTCTTTCACAGTCAGGATCGAAATGAATTTGCACATAATAAGCCATAGTTTTATACTGTTCTACGACGAAAAGAAAGAACTAAGAGTGATTTCCCGCTCGTAAAAATAATACCATCCCCAGAACTACTTTTCAATTCGATTTCTATACAATCAATATAATTTTTGCGCAGAGGAAAATAAAGAGGTCTTTGATAATTTATAACTATTTGGTCTTCTTTGGTTGACATAACAGGAATAATACGGAGTAAAGGAGCAATGGTATCCCCCACAAAATGAGATTCTATAATATCACTATAAACATAAATTTCAGTGATTCCTCCGTCTAATTCCAGTTGATAATCAGATATATGAGTGCCACCGTATAATGTCGATTTTTTGAATCCTAAAAGATCTCTCAATCCGTCTTGTAAAGTTACGGTAGATGTATCAGGTATATGAATTTTTACTTTATTATTCGCTAAGTGATTAAAAGCAAGATGTTTAAAAGAGCTGAACAACTGTTCTGAATGTTTATAAAATCCAACTTCCAGTTCCAAATGCTCTGTTTTTTTCACTTTCTCCGGAATCGTTGGTTTATCTGTAATGCTTACACGAAAATATTCGTTCAATGGGGGTCTATCAACTTTTTGCAAAACATGTAGAGTTTTACCGGTTAACACAACGTCTTTTGTCATACTCAACATTCTCATAAAAATAGGGGCATATAATAACCTGAATTCGAGTTCAACATTCTTTTGAACCGTTATTTATACTTTATCTTCTTTGAAGTCGAATATAAAATCTGCTGCACCTCCGATCCCCGTCTGCATAAGATTAAAATTTATATGCTGAAAGAGTTCGTGATGCAAGTTGTCCATGTCGGTATACTTATGATTAAACCTGGTGGTGCGAATTATAAAATGCCTCTTGAGATTTCTGGCAATAATTTTCAGAACATTGTCTTTGTTTGTCTTCGACGGTTTTCTGAATACAAAACTCTCGGAAGTTTTTATAATTCTATCTTCTCTAGGCAAGTTTAGCATAGTTAACAACCGAGGTGCATCAGCCGCTGTCAAGTGCAGTTCATAATTCGGAGCAGTATGTACATTAATATTCCTATGATCCAATGCAAACAAGACGAAATGTCCGCATTTTTCTTCAATACTTTGGTTAATATTATCTATTACATCCTCATCTGTTGTTCCTTCATCAATTTTCACCCTGATATCGTATTCAACATAATCCTTTTCTACAATTTTTGTTTCTTCATATGTTATGGAATATTTATTATTGTGATTTCCGATGTTGAACCATGTTCGCGGAACGAAAATTTCTGATAAACCAACTTCCCATGCACCGGTAAGCATTATTGGACGAGATAGTTTAGTTCTAAATGATGCTTGCGTATTTTTCGGGAAGTAGCCCAAGCTAGAGTTGCTGGGTAACGTCACGTAAAAATCGTTTACTTCATCCATGCTGCTTTAACCCACGAATTGAACCTATTATCAAAGCCTTTCCACTTCACATAATACTCTTTTTTCCGACCTCTGCCCTTTGTTTTGAGAACCTTTTCTATAAGCCAATAATCATCGGAGCGCTTAGAAATTTTCTGAAGTTCCTCTGCATAGAATCGTCCTTTTATAGCTTCTGATTTCAAGTCTTGAAGCTCGAATGTAGTTGGATGAGAGGAATATGCTTTAGACACCGTAAATACCTCATCACTCCATCCAGGTAAATATCCTCGTCGAAAGGATTTGTTTGCTTTCGATATTCTTACGACATCTCCCTTATTTAGAGACACTTTCGAGTTCTTTATTGTGTAACCATAGAGTTTTTTGAAGATTTGCGGTTCTAAATCGCGAGTGACTTTTGATGGCGCCATGCCTATACTGCGATGTTTACTATCATTATACGACTTCACCAGCGACTGTAGAACATCATCGTACTTATAAGATTTCCTATATGTGAAAACCCTAAACATTTTGTTTTTTAATGTTCTGTTGAACCTCTCAACAACACTAGCTTTATGATCACCTTCTGCTGAATAGTGGTTGATGTTATGCCTCTTAAATAAAGATTGCAGTTGAGTATTGTAAAATTCATTGCCCTTATCGCTTTGAATGTTTCTAGGCTTAACTTGCTGCAACAAATTTTCAAATGCTTTTTTTACGACCACAGACGTTTTACTTTTAAGCGGTATAACATAGGCATATTTCGAAAATACATCAATTATGGTGAGTAAGAACCTAAACCCATTATTATGCTCTGCTAGCTGTTGTAAATCCACCAGATCGCATTGCCATAAGTCATTTATACCATATGAAAGCGTCGCTCTTCGAGAAAATTTATAACGAACTGGTTTATGAAGAGAATAAGTGTCTTGACTACTTAGCCACTGTTTTGTTTTGTGATACGGTACTTTGGTAATTGTTGATAGTTTCTTTACTCCGCCAAACGATGCAGGGTTTGCAAAATCATAATATGCTGCTTCTAAAATTCTTTCCATTTTCTTTTTGAGTTCTGTTTTCTCTTCTTTCCTTTAGGAGTGGCAGCTTTTTCTGGAGATTCGGGAGTATATTCGTTTTGGACCTCGTATAAGCTCATGTCATCCTCAAGATTTTGCACCAACTTGTGATTCCCAATCCACCGAGTTGGGATTTTTATTTCCTTGATACCCTTCCAAAACGTTGAAAAACCGGAGGGTTCGTGCCCTTTTTTGACGTTCCTCATCAAATATGAAAATAAGTCAATGACGTTCGTGTTTCTGACAATTTCATTATCTTTCGTCAATTCACCGTATTCATTCCAAGAATAGCTACGCGTGTTCAATTTTTCCGCAATAGGCAGAATAAATTTTTGAAAGTTTGCAGGAACAGAAATAATGATATTGCGTAATATAGGATCTTCCGTTGTATTGTTTTTCGGCAATTCTTGCGCTTGTTCCTTCGATTCTTCAATAGTAACGCGTAATGGCGGCTGGGGCTCATTTATAACGCGCTGATATTTTAAAATCAGTTGGCTTAATAGTTTTGCTTTTGCATCGTCTGAATAGTTTGATGTATGCAAGAGGTTTAATATTTGATTTTCAATATCACGCACTCCTGTATCTGGCGTGTTGGGAAAGTACGATGTCGCTACGTCTTCAGGAACGAGAGCCATTCTTCGAGCCATTGCGATAGGTGTTAGATTCGGCTTCCTATTGCTTTCCCAGCAAAGCCTGCTAAGGCGGATAGAACCGCAGGGAGAATGATGGGGAGAAAACCTCCCGTTTGGTTAATGAATTCTTTTCTTTTTTTTTCTAGCGATAATTTTTTATTAACAATTTTTCTTATGGCTGTTTTATATTTACGTAATTTCTTAACATTCACCGATAAATTACCGCCTAGAACGTTTAAACAAATTTCGCATAAGCAATGCAACTGACTTTTGTCGGCAGTTCGTATAATTGCTCTTTTTTGTGTTGGAGATGCGCTGAGCAGTAGTTTCAATAAGTGATAATGCTTCTTTATATTCTTCATTTTATCGGTACATAAATCCAATAAAATCCATTGGCATCAGGGAACACGCTCTCTCTGAGCCTAAATTTTTCGTCCGTTCTCGGATGCAGATCTACCAGCAAATAGTTAAAATTCCCTTGCGTGCTCTTTTTGTAAGCATCCATAAACGATGCTGCTTTGTTTCCGTATAGCTGCCTTGCGAAACACTGAATTTGTCCCACATCGCGGTTGTTTTTAAACAATATTACATACTGCGCATTCAGACTTATGTCTCGCATCACTTTATTTCGGGGGAATAGATTTTGCAAAATCAAGATCACGCTGACTCTAGAATGATGCGCTGTAATAGTGAATAATTCGGCAATTTTTTCGTTTAAGTCATTCATTAAATCATCAATTATAACTAGGCTTCCGCTTTCGAACTTTTCGGGTAGTCCTTGAACAAATTTAATTCCTTTTTCTTCCAAAAACCATTGCTGAAACACTTTATAGCACCATATAATGTTTTTGAATTCGTAATCGTAAACTTTCCGTGCAATCATTCGTCGCACAAGCGAGGTTTTCCCCGACTGCGATGCTCCCACACACAGTAGACAGGAGGGATGTTTCAGTTTGAACATTGTTCACAAACTTTTTGAAATTCCTTCTCGGACAGTTGGACTCCTAAAAAACTTGCTGTTAGATGCGTTGAATTTGCATTAAAGAAATGTCTAATGTCATGAACTCTGCCTCCGTCTTTCGTACATTCATGATAAAATAATTTCCTCCCTATATGTGTTGACAAAAAACATGTGCTATTTTTTATGTCAATTTCAGTTTCTATTAAATCAATATGGTTTGATATTATAACAATTAATTCTACAGCCACTAGTGTTATTAAAACAAGCAAGCTCAAATTTTTTCCGTCCATTTCATGCGTACACTGAAAGATTAAATGAAGATTTCGATCGATAAATTACTTTATATTCTTTTTTCCCCTTCAAACATCCCCATATCATTCGATAAGTGTTCTTGAGAATCTTTCGGCCTTGAAAGCAATGAAACACGAATTTCGCTCGTTGTAACATTTTCTCTTCAACCTTCTAATTAGATTCATTTTTTTCCCCATGCCTTCACCACACCCACAACAATGCACTTAATTCTGCTTCCGTCTTTTTGATAAATTATTCTCCGCATGTCCTCACCCTGCGACATCCCTTTTCTGATTTCAACTCACTCTGTTTTTTGCCGATTTTTTTTTGAGCAAGGATAGAACTCGCGATCTGACCAAAAACATTGTTAGCTGAAATTGATTATCGCGATTTAATCGATTCAGCTAACAACGCTTCGTTTTCGTTTCGTCGCTAAGCATAAACATCCGCTCGTGTAACCTTCATAACGCAAACAATCTTCCTCCTCCCTATCATTTCACTCGGTTTCAGATCATGCCTGAGTTATTTTTCCGTGATTTAGTTCGCGGTGAATTCATATCAGGCTGTGAGTTAGTTCGCGGTGAGTATAGATCGTGCATTTGAATTAGTTCGCGGTGAGTATAGATCGTGCATTTGAATTAGTTCGCGGTGAGTATAGATTATCATCGTAGTCGCATTCGCGATAACACTCACACTTTTTCTCGGGGTGTGTGACATACAGTTTGGCGATATTTATGTACACTTTTTATCTGACAGCTCGCGAAATGCACTTTTGCACTTTTTATCCGACAGCCATCAAAGCCATACTACTAGCATCCAGTTGATGATTTGTTTGCAAAAAAATCGATATCTTTGGTTCTTTTGGTTGAAAACTCATAGGAATGATTCTCCGTAAAGAATTAGTAAAGATTTTATATCTGCATGAAAGAAAATTCGACGTAAGAAATTTTAAACTGCAGAGCTCTCGGCTCTGCTTTGTGAGTTGTAGTTTATATAGGAAGGTGGTAATTTCGCGACGCATAATTTCAGTAGGTAGAATGGAATCTATCAATTATTGTAGATTTGTAGTACTCTGCTGGGAGAAGGGTATCTGTTAAAAATGCGAGTCATAAATGTCGTTGCTTATTGCAAATAAATAGTATTTTCTTATGAAAGTGCCATCAATTCAACATATTTATTTTTTTTATTTTGGTTTCCAAATGTCATATAGGATAGTTGTGAAATCTTGTTTCCAAATCAGCAGAACACAAACGTACAAAAAAAACTCCACAAAAAGTTTATTTTGAATATCTAAGTTGATAAACAAGAACAACTCAAAAATAGATATTTATTAAATCTTTAATAACATCTAAATACAGGTAAACGCATTTTTTTAGCAAAGACAAATGCGTTTCTATAATAATTATTTTTGTGCTTCATTTTCAGCCATCTTTGTCAAGCATTTTTGCAAAGTTAATACATCCAATTTTCATATTCTTGATGAGACTCTTCCCTATTTTTGGTTGCAGATTCACGCAATAAGTAAGAACATCTTTGATTGATCCACCACCACTGTTGAGTTGTATGCACATATCACCCAGGGACTTCACGGAATGTTTGAAGCACGATGGTTCAAGCTTGCCAACTGTACGAAGACATAAAAGAAGTTAGAAGAAGTCTAATTTTAAAATCACAAGCAATTTTTGAACTTTGTGCGCTTCAAATAGAAAGATCAATAAATACTTGCTAAACTCAAGGTAAACTCACACATGCTGTTTTCACCCTTTTCACGCGCACACTTTCTAAATTCAAGCCAAAGTCTACGTAAGTCGCAATATCTAATAGAGACCCATGCATAACGTGACCACTTATTTTTTCCTTCAGAACGGGACATTTACTAATTTTTAGGTAATAGTGTGTATATTCACGGAAACGCACACTTCTTCAGTTTTTATTTATTAATGAAAAGGACAGGATTGAACAAGCGAAAATAAATCATTTATGTGATCTTGTATTTTTCTGAAAAACAAATTTTTGCTTCTATATTTGGTGTTGACTTCAAATTAGAATGAAATTATTCTTGACAGACTTTCTTAAATTTACTTTGATAAATTAACATTTGTTTAAGAATTGCGATTTGCATTTGTGCATTCTTGCTTGTCAGCAACTTATTCATAATAGAAAAGACTCTTTCTACAGGTGCATTAGTGCCGGGTAGGCATGGAATAAATTAAATAGTTATACGAAAGTTCGTATGAATCAAATTACTGTCGTGAAAGTGTTTGAACAATTCCATCCATCGAATTTCGATTGGAACATTCCCAGTGTTCCATTCTGCCATTTTTTGTGGCGTCATGCAGTTAAAATTAAGTGATACGAGCTAACAGGCTTCTGACGGACTTGTGTACGTGGGAACGTACTGCGCATGCCATCATCGCCACATTACTTGATAGGTACTACTTTCGGAATTTTCGATTTTTCGTCATTTTTTTGAAATTGTTGCTCTGTTTCAAAAAGCGGGGTATTTCGGCGTCTCGAAGCCGTGTCTGGGTACAACGGGACAGGCTACCTGAAAACGGGACGGTCCCTTTCAAAAGGGGAAGAAAGGTAAATTACCCATGCAAAATACATCCATTATCCGTTTTTAACGTATTATAATTTGAATTTTTCTTACAGAGTATTCATTTACATTCTCATAAGGAATAATTATTATAGTTATAAAGGAAAAAATCATCAAAACCGGATGGAATATCATAGAATGGATTTTAACCCTTAAAAGCCTGATTTTTAAAAAATTGATATAAAAATGTTTTTGGCCTTCATTTCTTGTATAAAACATGGGAAAAATACTTTAGAAAAATCGCAAAATAGAGGTTCGTTAAATAGAGGTCCGACTGTATAGCTATACGCTTTTTTATTAACGCAAATAAGTGAAGCAAATTGTTTTCTCGGACGCTCTCCAAATTTTTTCCCCCATTTCTTTTTCTTTTTTTTCGAAAAGGGTAAAATGAGGCACGATTCTGTCTTTTTTTTAAGACTTATTTATACTGCTACCAACATTGCCATGGAAACAGCTTGAAAAGTGGCTCTTGGCTGAATATTTGAAAAGTACATATCACTTTTCCGTGACATTTTATTACACTTATTTATTATTTATATCTTACAATAATATCATATCCGTTTTTTAATACCTATTTCGAACCAAATGACGACAGGACAAGATGATGGCTATATCCAGTAAATAGATAACGAATATAAACGATTGAAAATACTGTTTTTTCACAATTAATAAAGTTTGGCATCATTCAAAAATCCCATCCAAAGCTATCAGGGAAATGTTTTGTCCTTGACTTTACAAAAAGCACACTGGTTGAAACTTATCGCTGAATTGACTATCAAAGCTGAATTTGGTTAATACGAATTTATTTGCATGCTCCTATCTGAATTTGAAGTATATATCCATCTAAAGAAGCATCTCTACCCAACAGGAGATTTTAGTATTATGTCTTCTAATTTGATCTAAATATCATTATTACGAATTCAACTTACCAGAAAAACTTGTATTATATACAACTTTATCATTCAAAGTGAATGTTAAATTTAGTCCAATCTCTTTTGGCAAATATTTGACTTCAATACAACCTGTAAAAGCAAGAAGGGTTTATTAATTGGAGTATTTTAAAACACCTGAAACAGATACTTCGTTATTCGTTTTAATTAATTTAGATAATTTGTTATTTGTTTTAATTAATTGAGATAATTTGTTATTCGTTTTAATTAATTTAGATAATTCGTTATTCGTTTTAATTAATTTAGATAATTTGTTATGCGCGTTAAGATTTCCAATCGCGGTCTTTCAATTATCAGATTCTTAAGTTAATTACTTATTACTCTATATTAAAAATGCTTTGGTAGCCTAGATATGGCAATCCCTTCCCATATTTCATAATAACTGCTATTAATATTATTAAACGTTCATTTTTTCTCAAATTTACTAACAAATGGCGCAGCTCCTATGAAATCAAAATTTAATAAAAATCAATCGATTTGATAATGAGTCAGTTCTGAAAACATCAAAATATTGTACTGTCATCGGGAACATGGAAATGTACAAAATTTTAGAAATGTAGTAAGACAGAAAAGGAGTGAAAAAGGGAGCACAAAATTCCATCTTTGCAATCAGTAAACAAGCCAAGTTTAATTCGTGTAAAAATGCAGAAGACTAACCATTTTCATCAATTTTGAATTTATTTATCTTGATATGTCCACAACATGAGCAGTACGTGCCACCTGCACATGTACAGTTGAAAAATGCTCCATTAGAAATAAAATAAGGTTCGTAGGTGGTATCTGGAAACAAAATGGGACATAGAAGGTCAAGACAGTCTGTACATTACGTCATTGTTATATCAAAATGACGTATGTCGAAAACCACAAAATGTCGTATGTTCTTTACAACATCCGAAGTTTTGATATAACAGATGGAACCACTAGTGATATTGGTATTTTGTTACAACATACACCAGTCACATGTCGCAAACAGCAATCTGAGAGCAGATGTAACAAACGTATACATACAAGTCTTCCATCATAAAATGTTTCTCAAATTTGACATACGACATTTTGATATAACAGTTACGACTATGCGACAGTAATTATTAATTGATACCAAATGTATCATTTGATTAATGAGAAAGTATATATTTTAACAGTCCCATAATTCTTATACATAAAAAGTCCAATCATAACAGTCAATATACTATTTAAAATATATATTGACTGTTATCCAAAATGCATCAGCTGGATAATAAGAAAGTATATCTTAAAGATATTCTGTTGAAAAGGTTCAGATCAAAGGCAAATTTCCTTTCTTGCTATATTTGTTATCTACTCCAGCTGATGAATTTTAACCCTCTGAGCAGTCAGCTATTTTGATGTACTAGCTTTAAAGACTTAAAAATTTGCTTTTAAAATGAGTAATTGGATCTTTTTTGTGTTTAATCAAGTCTCTGAACTCTGAAGAATATTTTATCCATGGTAGTTTAAAAAGTTATACACATGAACATGAATTATCTGCATTTGAACTCAATATGAGAAACAGAAAAATACGTGTGAAACACTTAGAGGTTAATGATCAAAATCAATCATCAAAAGATCCTTTCGTACTTCTTTATGTATTTTCAATGTACTTTTATATTCCAAAACTCATGTGAATGAGCACATTTGTTCATAGTTGTTACAAAATAGCAGTTAAGTTGCATTTGAGGTAACTGAATTACTTTAAGAAATGTATAAAGATTTTTTTTCTGAACAACCGCAAGCGTTCAAATCTTGAGAGTATTTCGAAACTAGATTTCTAATAGATTTGGAAGTTTTTTTGAAAACATGTTAACTGCCATATTGCCTGGAATTAGTTTGAATCCCTGCACCACAGTGAATTTTCAATTAGCTGTAAAGAACAAAATATCAATTCGAAAAATTGTCATTTCGTGTCTACAAAAGGGTTCGATAAAATTAAATAGTGACAAAAGTTTATATATTATATAAAGGTTTTAAACAAATTTGGCCGTATAAAGCATGGATACAAAATCAGATATGTGATTTTTATTGTATCACTAAATTTAACCGTCTGAGGAATATTATTTACTGTTAATAACTATATAGAAATGTCTATTCTGAGAACAAAAACAGTAAATTTTTGATAGATGTTTCTTAATGGAAAGCAGCCTATCACATTGATTATTGAAGTCATGTAAAAATATGATCTCTGTATTTTCTTCTTTACATACCTATTCCTGCTGGAGTTTATATAAACTGATCAAAAAATATTTGAAATATGATTTTTTTAAAATTTTTATCACTTTCTTTCGATGAAATCTGACACTTCAAAAAAAACCAATGAAAATATTACGAATGAACACATACTAAGCACGCCTGAAACAGTAGCACTCACTTTTATGAATGAAAATAAGCATTTCTCAAATTTGTTTCAGCGAAATACTGTAATTAACCCGGATGGACTCGCGCTCCGAAGAGTAACGCGAAGACGCGCAAGGGGGGTGTGCGACACCCCCAATTCGTTATTTCGCTATTTAAGAGAATAATTTTTATGCTATATCTATTCCAAATGATTCATGCAAACAGTTCTAGTTACACAAGAACAAATTTTTAGAAGAAAGACTTAGTAAATAATACATTATATTATTCAGAGCATTGCGAACACATAAGAAAAGTATATTTCTTACATGTTTTCAACATTTTATATAGTAAAGAATCACCAATGTTACTAATCATTATATAATTTAGATATAAAAAGTCAGTCTAATTTTCTTAATTACACAGAAAGCCACATTTTTAGAAATACAAATAAGAATTCTGATGTGGTTTATCTTTAGATCCAATAAATTTAGGACGTAATGCTCTTTTATATTTCAGAATAGTTTCTACAGTTTTAAGCTTTTCCTCCAATAGTTTTTGAGAAAGCGGATAAGACCAGCTGACTTCAGTTTTATTACGTCCAGAATAATGTAACATTTGCATCGATTTCGTGACATTTTCACTTATATTATTATCCAGTTTAAAAGTCTTATACCGGCAAAAATCTCCATTTTAGAAATATAGAATGCTCTTGAATAAAATTGTTTCCGTATAAAACTTAAATAGCGAGATAACATTATTTTTCTGTCCCTAAAACGATCACTCAATTGAAGAAAGAAACCCGACGCGAGGACGCGCAAGAGGAATTTTCACACCTTTTATGGTGAAATCCAATAAAAAATGAAAGAAATTTTCTTAAATCACGTTTCGGCTATTGAAGGTGACCTTAAAGGCAGATAGAATGGATTTGACTCATTTTAACTAAAGGGAAGTCAGTATTTTTTACATTTTACTTGGAGTGGGGTGTCGGACACCCCCTTATGCGTCCTCGCGGGTTAAAACCTTCTTCATTCTAAAGAGGGATATACAGTTGAACCCCGCTACCGCCGATTCCGGTTAATCCGAAACGATTTTATTTTCGAAAATTATATGTAATTGAAAAGATTACCTGAAAAGATTTAAATATACATACTGAAAACAAAAAAGTACCTGTTAAACATGCAAAATTTTGTACACTTTGGAAGAAACCAATGCAATTCGCCGTAAGATAAGGTCACTTCATACAGGAGCACATCCATTATTCTAATGAAAAGGGGAGACATATTCTCTTTCTATTGCTTTTGAATAAAAGAATTCGAGAGATAGTAGTACTGAGTACCTATAACTTACATTTTTTCGCACACATCTTTTTCTTTTCTACTTTTATCGGAATTTCGGGTAATCCGAATTTTTTGTGATCCGAACAGGCACCAGTCCCAATTAGTTCGGATTAGCGGGGTTCTACTGTATATGCATATAAAGAAACGATATTACGGAGGAGTTACTATATGCCACTCAACTAGCATAAACTGCATTAAAAAGTCATTTCTTTTGCCAAATAAGCATATAATTATACTACTGTTTTTTTTTAAATTGAAAGAAATTATGTTTATTGACATAAAATAACTTTACTATTCTAACGGAAAATTCTTAAAATTTTTCTTGTAACGCAAGGGAATCACGGAGTTTAATAAAGTATGAAACTCATTAAGTAAAATACTGAGGATAATCGTTGCAAGAAATCTAATATTTAACAAAAAGGATTAACCATATTAAAAATAATCATAACTGTAATGATCAGAAATTTGTTGAGGTGGGAAATATGTATGTGTGACATTCATTATCAACACTCAATAATTATCAATATTCAGTAAAATAATTCATCACTTGCTTATCTAGAATTAAAGAGTATGTCAAAAATAGAGTAGAGAAGATATTTACCTTCTTCAAATGGACAATCCGCAGAAGTCTGGAATTAAAAAGGAATGGTTTAGGAAGAAAGAAAAAAATATTCACCATCGTACAATGGGACTTTGCTAATTCGAAGCTAAAAGTACCACAATAAAAAATTGATTGATCTAAAAATTCTAATTATGAAAAACTGAATCTAAAAATGAATGCAACAAGAGAAAACGATAATTTTTAAACTAAACATGGCAATAAAGATTTATTTTTAATATTTAATTGTTTTGATAAATAACATATTAACAAATAAACAGTAAGCTATTTTAATAAATAAAATGGTAATTCTAATTAAAGCATTATTAAATAATAATTATAATTTAAAAATTAATTTTAAAAATAATTTTAATAAATAAACAATTTACAACACTTTGAATACAATAATTGTTCAATGAAACATCAAAATGAACAGTACAATACACATATAATGTATTAAAAGTTCTTTTTAAAAATAGAAATAAGTTTTGTATTGCTTTTAGGTAGATTCCTTATAGGAAGTCTACCTATTGCAATGGTTCTCATGACACGACTTTCGGAAAATTTCTGCAGATCTTCACCGATCATGACCCCTAGAACCCAAAACCACCCTTCGTTAAAAAGTTTATATATATATATATATATATATATAGGTATATATATATATATATATATGTATAACGCTTTTTTCCATGTTATCTTGTGAACACGATAACTGGAGTAATTTTGATGTAAATTTAACCAGCTTGGGATATGTTGTAAGGATAGTGAAAATCTCGGTCGAGTTCGTAGATGGGCTATCCAGCTCAAAGGGGGTGGAAATGGTGGGGGGTGGAAATTTTCATTTTCCCATAATTCCTTTACAAATGAAAATAGAAAAAAAAATTCAAATTAGGCGAATTATTGCCTTATTATAACGAACAATATTTGAATTTAAACTTTTTCGATAGCTACAATTGCTTAGAAGTTATGAGCTGAAAAGTGATTTTCTCACCCTTCCCCTCCTCTCCCCCTAACTTAAAGTACGTTTTAACCTAAGCATGTTACCCCTTGTTGGAAAGCTCTCGTCATTTGCAGTTTCTTCCACCCTCTTTCATTCTTGTAGCTCCAATACTTATTAGAATAGAGGGGAAAATGTTCTTTTCCTTATTATTATTAGTAGAGAAGTATATGCATAACGCTTTGGCCCGTGTTATTTTGTAAACACGATAACTAGAATAATTTTGATTAGATTTTAACTGGCGACGGATATGGTGTAAGGACGGTGAAAATCTCGGCCGAGTTCACAGATGGGATAACCAGCTCAAAGGGGGTGGAAATGGTGGGGGACTGAAAATTTCATATTTCCATAATTCCCTTACGATTCAAGATAGAAAGGAAATTCAAATTAGGCGAATTATTGCCTTATCACAGCAAACAACTTTTGTATTGAAACTTTTTTGATAGCCACAATTTCTTAGAAGTTATGAGCTAAAAAGCCATTTTCAATCCCCTCCTCAACTCATCATTTCCCCATAGCTCTGTTACGACTAAAGATAGAAAAAAATTTTCAATTAAGCGAATTATCACCTTATGATAACGAACAACTTTTATACTAAAAGTTTTTTGTCTGCTAGAATTGCTTATAAGTTATGAGCTGAAAAGCGATATTCAATACCCCCCTCCCCCCAATTTATCATTTCCCCATAGCTTCGTTAAGATTGAAGATACAAAGAAAATTTCAATTAGGGGAATTATCACCTTATCATAACAAACTACTTTTATATTGAAAGTTTTTTGACAGCAAGAATTACTTAGAAGTTATGAGTTCGCATCAACCGCATTCACTTTCACTTTTTATGCGGTATAATATATAATTAATTTATAGTTAATATCTTTGTTAAATTTTATTAATTATAACTGTTAATTGATATACCTGGCTTTGCTCCGGATTAAAATATTTTCATGCTTAATATTTTCAATGTAAAAATTACTATTGTATAAATATTATAATACACAAATTCCTTTTCTGATCTAAAACGCTTTCAATTAAAATGAGAATATCAATTGAACCAGACGATTTTTAAAAACATCCGTTTTCTTCATACGTTATTATTTGTTATATAGGTACTTCAAATTTTGTTAACAATTACTAAAGTCAATGAAAGGATTTAATGAATATTTTGAAACAATTAAATTAACTATTTAATTATTCATTAATTTAAAGCGTGAAAGTAAATCAATAGCTGGTCCCGATATAAATTGTTAAATCGTCTACTTTTAAAATTTTCTTTTAGCATTCTTCCTTCTGGAAACAGTTCTTCGTATTATTTTTGATCAACAAGAATATTGTTACGAATTCAGTTTAAAATTAATTTTGAAAAAAATATTAAAATGAGAGAAACTAATTTATGAAAATAAAAGACATCGCGGAAAAACGCCTTGCTTAATTTTTAAGTGAAATATTAAGCATCTTTTAGGCTTTGAAAAGTTGAAGGTGACCTTTCTCTTTTCTTAAATAAAAAATTTGAAAAGTTTGATTGAAATCAGTCCAGTGGTTTAGGAGGAGATGTGGAACATACATACATAGCCACAGTAGCTTTTATTTAAATTAATATAATTATTAGATAACTATAAGATAAAGATTACTGGCATATAGTATGAGCCATGAAAAAGGTTTTGAAAAAGGTTTTGTAACAATTAATTTTTAACTTTAATTAAGTAAATAGTTAATTTTAATTAATCAAATAATTTTAATAGTTAATTTGATAATAGATTTTTAAACAGAATACTTTAATTTGATATTTAACTAAACATGGCGGGACCATGATTTGTTTAATAAAATCAATATAAAGTAGCCAAAAACGATAGATATTATTTAAATAAGAGTTTCCTTTGTCCTTTTTACTATTGAAAAATATATCCTTAACTTTAAAATTGTTTGGGATTTTCTGCCTGAGTATTTGGTTTTAACCGTCGATGGAGATTTAAATTTACTGTTCAAATTGGCTGCATTCATTTCCTATGCTTTAAAAACACGTATTAAATTTGCCACACACAATGTTTAATAATTTTATTCTCTTATATGTTAAGAATTTAGTGACTATTATCTCTATAACCGGGGAGTTCTCTAAATGAGCCCATTTTAGTAGTATTTAAGTGTTTCCATGTCATGTGATTTTACCATATGACAAAGTAATGTTCGCACAATTATATTGTAACCTAGATTAAATAAATTAATTTTTAAATCTAGAGTCTTTCTTCATTCGTGCCAAGAGTCAATTTCTTGTTACTGT
>BGPR01000866.1:85589-95713 GCA_013235015.1 Araneus ventricosus
AATGTACATATACCTCTGCTTTTGTATATAATAAATTATTCTTTCTCTTGCTTCGGTCCACGGCTGGTGAATTTTACTTTATCATCTAACTTTACTTTGGAACCAAGAACATTTTGCGAATTTCTTCGTAAAATAACCTCCAAATAGCGAAGTGCATTCTCTATTTAACGAACTTTTTCTTGTGATTCAATATTTTTTCCTCAAAATATTTCTGAACACTTCAAACTTATTCTTTCTTTTAACACATTTCATGGTGATCAATGACCTTGAACTGGTTTTACCAGTCGCCTAACTCACCGAGAGCAGTAAAATCGCTGTCAATTTTTGCATTTCATTCAGGAAGTGCAACCTTTATTCCCCCTCCCCATGTCCATTTCACTAGAAAAACTTTCAATATCCCCCTTTCACCCTCAATGGGGCTGTACCGTGTCCTTGAAATAGTCTCCCGTTTTCTAGATTGTTGATGAGAGTCGTGATGGTAATTTCGGTTTTTCTAACTGGAAAATGTCAAAGCGAAAGTGCTTTAGCATCAAAGAAAAAATTTAATTCTTCATGAGGTGGATAAAGGCATGAAAAAAAGGATATTTCTTTAAAATTTGGTATTCCCAAAACCATAATATAATATCGTGATAAGATACAAAATTATGATTCATCGAATTCTTGTTCAAAACGTTTAAAAACACGTGTCTATGAAGATGTGGATGAGGCAGTTTTGAAGTGGATACACATAATGCGAGATAAAAATGTTCCGATCTCTGTGCCTTTCATATTGAGAAAACTCTTCAATTTGCGAAGGCACTGGGGATACGACGAATTTCGAGAGAGCAATGGATGGCTTGAAAAATTTAAGAGAAGACACGGAATTATGGCAAAAGTAATATCTGGTGAAAGTAAAGACGTTGATGATAATGATAGTGAAAATTGGATAACGGAGACACTGAGTAAAATTTTAAAAGACTATAAGCCAGAAAACTTTTTTAATGCAGATGAGACTGCTTTATTTTTTCAATGTTTGCCTCAAAAGACATTAATATTTAAAAAGGAAAACTGCTGTGGAGGAAAACAAAGCAAAGCAAGGTTATCTGCCATGTTAGGTGCAAATATGACTGGGTATCAGAAATTGAAACCATTAGTTATCGGAAGAAGCAAAAATCCAAGATGTTTCAAAGGCGCAAAATCTTTGGAGGTTGATTATGACTTTAACAAAAAATTTTGGATGACGTCAGTAATTTGTGAAAAAAGGGTTCAAAAGTTGGACAAACGTATGATTGCAGTGTCGCAAAATTGCTCTCGTTTTCGACAATTGTCCCGCCCGTCCAAAGGAAATCAACCAAAAACTGAAAAATGTTACAGTGTTTTACTTGCTACCAAACACTACATCAAAAGTGCAGCCAATGAATCAAGGGGTGATAAAAAAATTTCAAAATACACTATCGCAAGAGAATAGTGCGAAACGTTATTACTGAGCTTGAGAACAATCAATCCATGCGAAAGATCAACTTACGGGAAAGCATATCAGAAATTTCCAAACTACACTACACTACACTGTAACACTACACTACAAAAACAACTACACTGTAAAAAATATCCGTTTTTTTCCCAGGACTTTTTCCGTATATTTGACGGTTTAAAGCTATTTTGTTGACAAAACGGTTTTTCACCGTTTTCCGCTCCAGCCATAAACGGTTTAAAACCGTCGGTTCAAATTCTATTTTTCGTCATACGGTATTGCTTTCCGCACGATAACTTTCCCTTTTCTTAAATGTAATTTTATTGCATTCATTTCATGTTTTTAATAGGGTCACATCTCCTCTATAGTTGAGTAAGTGAATGTGTTGATTTTAATTATGCATGAACAAAAAAAAGAAATAATTTAGGAAGAAAAAGTATATCACCACTAATACTTTCTCTAATTTTCAAAATAAGCTTTGAAGTTTGAAGAATAATGTAGCTTTTAACATTTTGCGAAAAAAACTTAATTTCATTCGATTCAGAATCAACCATTTTCCATATGAAACACGTATCGTTTAGTAGGAAAACTGACACATTAAAAAACCTTTTTATTTAAAACAAAGAAATAAATGAAATATCATATTAAACAGGGCATGGTCTAACTGTTTATACATGTAGAAGTAACCTGTTGTCACTCATAAAAGCTAACCTTAAAACACGTGTTCTGGCAATAGTTGATTTTTACACCACTAGGTGGCGCCACTAGAGCTATAGTGACTTTAAAGCTCAAATAGATTATTGGATTGTAGGAAGTCCCCGTTGGTCTAGTGGTTAGAGCGACTGCCTGCTAGCTTTAGGAACGCGGTTTCGATCCCCGGCTCGGAGGAGTTTGAAGTTTTTTCACCATCTTGCATAGAAATCGTCCAAGTAAGTTCAATTAAAAATTAGATCAATTAAACTAATTGAAATTAATAATTAAGTCTTGATTAATTAATATTCCTAATTGATAATACACATCAGCACGTTTCAACTCAACTCGAACAGAAGGAAAAAAATAACTCAACACAGTCGATGACGTCACTTACTTCGATGACTTAATTTTTACGGAGAAAACTTAATCTCATATGGTAAAAAACCGTTTTGCCTACGGATTTACTTCGTAACTTTTACGGTTTTGCACAACCAACCCAGCTGCCAGTTTAAAACCGTAAATTTTACGGGATTTTTTTTACAGTGTATGATGTCACAAATCTGGATTCTTTGTCAGCAATGAGAATTCGGAAGTACGGAGAACGAAGACGATATTCCCTTAGTGGAACTTAAAAAAAATGTGGATACAGCTAAGGGAAAAAGAAGAAATTAACGACGATGTGCTGATTGATGATTTTCTTTCACTTGATTCTGAAGCTGAAACCTCGGAAACACTAACTGAATTGAATATTTTGGGCAGTGTGAAAAATAAAAACAATACAACAATAAATTACGATGAAAACGAAGATGATGAAGATGGAAATGACCACGATGCAGAAAATCAACAAACCTTCGTATGATGAAATGCTAAAATCTTTTAAAACAATCCGACGCGGATTACAGTTTGAAGAAAATACGCCTGAAAGGGTTTTTGGTGCATTGCAAAGATGCGAGACGTATTATGAGAGAAAACACTTTTTGAAACAAAAAACTCAGACAAAATTAACAGACTTATCAGTTATTAAATTTAAGGAAGCATGTGGTAATGTATGCTTAAAATTTCTTGTTATAATAAATACGATAATGTCTTTAAAATTCATTAATTTTAATATAAAATTATTTTTTAAAATTCAAAATACAGTGTATTCCCGGACAATGTTTTGTTTTATTCTTGTTTTCCTTATAGATTTCTTTTTGATGGGTAAGATATATAAAACAAATAAATATTAACGTACAAAATAAAGGTGTGATTAATTAATTTTTTGATAATATTTAGTGTTTATGAATT
Source organism: Araneus ventricosus (assembly GCA_013235015.1). Lineage (NCBI taxonomy): Eukaryota > Metazoa > Arthropoda > Arachnida > Araneae > Araneidae > Araneus > Araneus ventricosus. The sequence continues at coordinate 89,020 of BGPR01000866.1, forward strand.
TAAAATCAATTTTGTGTAGTTTAAAGTATTTTAAAAGGTGAATCTCTATTTAACGAATTTTCCATATAACGAACTTTTTTTCGGGATTTAGCGACTTCGTTAAATAGAGGTCCGACTGTATTTCTAAATTTTTTTGAAAAAGATACAATTTGGACTTGATTGGAATTTTCAGTTTTTTCGAAGATAACTTTTTTCAATTTTGTTTTATAAAATGTCATCAATTTTTTACAAAATCTGTTGAGATAAATGTTTAATGATTTTCCTGGAACTGAAAGATTCGACTAACGTTTTTGCCAATTTTCCTTTACCATATTGACGCAACGCTCCAATATGCTGGACTAGATTCAGAAAAGAAAGCCTGGATAACGTTCCGAGATCAAAAGATTTGGGACAAAAATGGCTACTCTCTGTGTTAACCATGGCCGCTTGAATCTCTCACTCCGGTAGAGGGCGAAGTTCGCTTTTCTTTTCACATTAGAGAAGGGATGACTTATTTGGATTTGATTTCCCGCGTTGTTTTCAAGTGTACTTTTTGTTCCTCTTTTTCTTAATAATAAGTTCAAAGTCAAGGAGTCAAAAGGAATGGATTTCATTGAAATTGATTCAATTCTAGATATTACTGTATTGAGATGCAATCGGAATTGGCTTTCCATACAATAAAAACACTCGAGAGAGAGTGTGTACATCATTTACAAAATAACATGGAGCTCTTACCTTTACAACTTCTAAATTCTTTGGTAGTTTGGTAGAGATGATCCTGTCGCGCGACGCCAGTAGAATTCCTCAGTAGTCAATTTTCTTTATTCGTTTGTGTTCTAAGCTGTTTTCACTAATATATGTTACCAGATAATTCAATAAGAACACAAATATTACGGAGACAACCAAGACTCAACGCTAAAAAGAATTCTAATAGTTAGTTAGTTAGTTGAGAACAGCCTACGTTAGAAGCTGCTTAAAAAACAAATAAAATTTCCATCAGGAGATGGACTAGAAAAATTGCCGATCCAATTCGGTCAAGAGAAAAAAAATGGCACCCTCCTAGAAAGGCCTCCATATTCTTTTCTAAAAAAAAATTCTAATGATTTTATTTAAAAGAATTCCAAAAGAAGACACGGCATGTTGCCAATCACAAAAGCAAGGAAACGGTAATTATTTAAAATTAAATAATGATATATAGAAAAATATACGCAAAAAATACAAAAATTCTCTAAAGTTCCTGAAGTCGCTCGAGTGGAGCTTGAAAAAAGTAATTTAACTACTAACGGACTTTAGAAACCAATATTTTGCATTGATTATTGGATTTAACTAGACACATTTCTTCAGAGTTTAAAATGCATTTCGTCTGCGCTCTGAATGGCCGGCCAGTTGGCACAATGGTTGATGCACTCGATTGCCACAGCGAGCCTGAAATTTGGATATAAATAAAAAAAATGAGGAATGATTTTTGACGAATAAAAAGTAATTAAAAATATTGTACCGTTAAATTCTTTCGTAAATAAATGCTGCTGAGTAAATCCTTATGGATGATTTTTCTGGTTTGCATACTTACATTAAAAACCTTGACTTTATCTACTTATATGTTGGACTTCCGCTCTGAAGATTCCATTGACTTAGTATTACACCGGAATTACGTAGTACAAGCTTAAATGTGAACAAACAAAGCAGAAAACTCGTCCATAAACAGTAGTAAAGAATATAAGAAAAATAATCGAAAACATTTAATTTATGTTTAATTTTTAATTAAAATTAATTAACAATTACTAATTGTTTAGTTACAGTTTCTTTGTTAACATTTACAAACATCAAGTTAAAATTCTTATTATTATATTTTTATTGCATTAATCGAAATTAATTAGAAAAGCAAAATTTAAGTTGTGCCTAAAGGCATCACTGCTCAAAGCTGTGTAGGTTGCAGCACCTCCTATGGTTATGAAGAATGAATTCTGTAAGTGTCGTATAATTTGGCTAAAAACTCTATATGTTGTAAGCAAAACACTTGAGAGAAAATTTGAGATTTTTTAAGAAAACCTTTATAGTTTCCTGAATATTCGTGCTTTTTTTCCTTACAAAAATGCATGCAAATGTTGCGATTATCAAGCTTAACCATTGGTGAAAATTACAACTCATTATCAGCTTTCTGTAAAATGGGTTGAGTTCTAAAACATTTTTTCTTCATCAGTTTCTGGTTAATCCCCTAGATACCATCGTGACCGAATCTTCAATGTAAACTGTGAGTTGAAGCCTCTTCTTGACATGGTCGAAGTTCTAGGAAAATCCTTTCAGCCTTTCGGGAGATATTTGAAAAAATGTGCAAATTCAAAAGCGTTCACATTATTCTGTCACCAACTTATGCTTTTGATTAGTTATATTATATTTGAAAGTCATTGATTCATTTTACTATTCACATTTTCAATTTTTAACAAGATAACCTTTTAGAAAAAAGGAACGATGAAAACGATTTTAATTATTTACTTTGCAGAGCTTAAATTAGATAACATATTTTTTTTTGAAAAATTATCTTAATTTATCTCAAAGTGCTGTTTTTAAGAAAAATGGGGGGGGGATAATTTTATTATTTCCCTCTTTTTCTTGCCTGCGTTGTTATTAGATTATACCATTCTACCCTTTACGACAAAAGAGTTGACACTGTTCATTCGAGCTCGAAATTTAGAAGAAATATAAAATTGTTCTCAGTTTATGGTAAAATTTATCATAGTTCATAAATATAAGTTGGTTATTTATGAGATCATTTCTCCTTTTTGACTGAGTAAGTTTCCTTTATTAAAAGTAAGAAACGAAAAAAATTTTTATTAAAAACAATTTTGAAATGTTGTTCCTATTTAATATAAGGTTTGAATGTTTGGACACTGCTATGTCCAACCCATCTAGATAGACACAAAACCGAAACAAATTACTGCTATTTAAATATTTTATATTATCAAACGAAAAACATCTATGTTTGGAGTAAAATGAAAAAAGATAAAGGGATGCAAAGGAATTTTAATTTCTTTCTCTGTTTTATATATACATAATAATTAGGATTGTCACACGTCCCATATATACGTGACTGTCACCGTATTTCACTACTCAGTCACATATTACTATTTGTCCCGTTTTCTCCCTAAACTCTACAGGGAAGAAATAGAACGTACTATCGCATATTTATAGGTAAGAAATATCGATATTGGCAACACTGAGATTCTATTCAACCATTTTGTATATCTAAAAGATTATTTAGAGAAAAATAATACCAACTGAGACTGTGAAGCAATTATGAAATTGAGTATGCAAGAGAAATGGCTGAAGTTTTTTGCAGATACAAGATATACTGATGAGAAGTCATGTCTAATAAAGCCATGCGAATACGAATTTGCCATTCCAGCCCACAATGCAAATGTGGAGATAATATTTTTCCTAATGTCAGCTGAATGGTCGGAAGAAAGAAACTGGTTGTCAGCGGAGGCAACTGAAGCAATTTTGATTTGTCACTATAATTTAAAAATGATTTGCGACCAATTTTATAATTATGTGAAAGAATAAAATGATGTAATTAAGTAATGATACAATCAATTTTATAATATGACTGCGCTAAAAAGGATTTCCTTGCATCATTTTACGTGTTCACTTTATTAGATTGCTTGAGCTTTATTGCTTTTTTATCAGAGTAAAATAAACCATCACCTACCCACTTTTTTCATGTCTTATTTATTTAGCACTTAAACGTCCTGTATCACTACCTGGGAATTATGACAACACTACATCTAACGTTATGAAAAATGACGTAGCATATACAGGGTGTCCCAGAAAGGTGGAACAAGCGTTTATTTCCTTAAATATTGATTTTTAGACATATTTTTCCAATTGCTAAATTTCACCCAATAAGGTAAGAATTTGTTTGAAAATACTTTGATATCCAAGGGGATTGATAATAAAAAGTCACAAAATTTAAATTTTTATACGGCCCCCACAGAGCAAAAAGGCCAATTAGTAAAATGTTTCTTTTAATTTCATCTATTCACATACAAACTGGCACGCTTCCATATGCAAAACTTACAAATATATAAGAAGACAAATTTGTTGAATTAGACCACTTTTCCATACCTCTCACTGCTATTTGATCCAGTCTTTCGACATACATTTTAGGGATAATATATATTTAAAAAAATATTTAAAGGGCGGAATCAGTAAATAACAATGTATTTGTTAACTCTTATTGAATTTAAAAACTAGTCAAATAATACATTATTTGAAGTATTTACAAAAATACTTCATTTTGTGAATCTTCAAAAAAAATTCAATTCATGGTGACTTCTCAGCAGTAAGGCTTACCAGAAACAAGCAGTGTTATAAAAATATTACTAGAATACAATTAAAATACAATTTTTCAAAAATAATTTTACCTTCACATACTTCAAACTTGTAGCTGTAATTATCTGAATTGAATTTTAGATAGTTACAGTCTTTCTTTCCGGTGAGTTTCGTTTTTAATAAGAGAAATTGAATATGAAGGAACCAGCCAAGTTCCCGTTGAGACAACATGAAAGTGAATCTGTAACATAAAAACAACCAACGAAAAAAAATTAAGAACGCGAAGGAGAATCATGGGTGATATTGAAAAGGGGGAAAAAAGAACATTATTTGGTTTTTAGCACAAAGAAGGAGCATCCGAAAATCCAGTTCCGGCTAGGTTCTAAGACAGAAAAAATAGCTACTCGCCTTCGTCCATTATGTCACTTAGTTGTACGCAATGAGCGAATTTTAGTGCTTTCCAACAGTATTTGGTGTGCAGCTCAATCCTGTGTCTGTCTTACTTTTTCAATCATTTTCTGTCTTTTTTTCTCGTTTTCATCTTTTTTCATTAATAATCGAACTGTCAGAGTGGAGAAGTAAGCAAATAAGTATAAAAACAAAAATACGAATTTTTAAAATAATTTTAGTGAGTTCTGCAACTCTGCAGACCTAAAGGACGTGTCGTCACTTCTTTTAGGTAAAGCTTAATAATACGTACAACGCGAAGAGCAAATAATTCAGTATTCTGGTTCAATATTAGGCTATTTTCCTGTTAAACCTTAAATTTTCATTTTTTCGAGTTGTCCTTCCATTCTTTATCAAGTCAATGGTTGCAACTATCTGGAAATGAAATTCAGTAACAGTACGTGTCACTGGAAATTTATTTTCAAACCGTGATGATTGGCTTATATACAACTTGCGAAATATTTGCATTTCGCTGTTTTTATATTTTGAATAAATTTGCATTTCTGCAATAAACATTTCCATAGAAATTTGTGAGGAACTCCTTGTAATTTAAAAATTAACATATCTCTATAAGTTTTGCAGACAGAATTGTGAAACTTTGCATATGCATACATGAGTGTAAGAGAAACATTTCACTCATTACGTATAAAAATTTAATTGACCTAACTTTTTATTTGCAACTTCGACAGAAGCCAAAGTGCTTTCACAAAAAATTCTTACCTTATTTGATGAAACCTTGAAATTGAAAGTATATATCTAAAATCAATATTTAAGGAAATAAACACTTGTTCCACATTTTTTGACACCCTGTATACTTTACCAAGAGTGAAGTATATTCGTTGTAAAAATGAGGGAGATAAATGTTAGAAATCAGATAAAAAACAATATAAGAAATAGCTTCAAACTGAATAACGAAGATAAACATAGACTTAGAATTAGAACCATAAGTAAGTTATTTTACGTTACACATTTGTATCACCAATAAAAGGTGCAGTAAGTCCAACGGTGAGAACTTGCATAAAGAACAAAAAAAAAACATACTTTCCTCTTATAAATAGAGAGATAACTCTTTAGGATTCAGTAGATTTATTGTACTTATTTAATTTCATTATCTGTTTATATTTCAATGCGATTTGAGTGGTGCGCACATATTGCCATTATTATTTCAAATATATAACATTATCTCGAAAACTAAAGCCAATCTGACAAAAGGAATGACGGATTCAGCATCAGCGAAAAGAAATTAGCCTAAAATCATTGGAATAGCATTGGCAAGAAATCAGCGTTAACCACTATAATTAATTGCCATGTAACGCACATTTGGTAACAGAATACGCGTGGGAAAAAGAGTTGCATCATTACTTCCCTCGGCTTTTCACCTTAATATAAGAGTACGAATGAGAACGCAAATACTGACCAAGCAGTTGTCGCATCTGGCTCATATTCTAATGGCCATCGTTCCGGATGCGAGAGATGCCGGTTCTCCGAAGCCTGTGACGCTATTAAAACAGATATATTTCATTTCGAAGAAGTCAGATTTGAAATTATAGAAAGAAAAAGCTATAGCTATTTGAGCAGATAAGAACAGAGCAAAAAAAGACAGACAAAAGATTAATAAAAACATTTTATTATGTCAATCACCAATCTCATCTAGAGAAACATACAGACATCTAGCTTACACACAGAACACAGCACACACACAATAAAAGCAATAAATTTATATACTCTATCAAGCAAGTAGATACAAATACAGTTAAATGAGAGCCTGGAATTTGAATCCGATTATAAAGAAGCGTGACATAGTATTCAGCAGAATTACATCAAAAAACACTCCCTTTTCTTTTGCGGGAGGAAAAAATTATTTTAATTATTTATCAATAAGTAATGGCCATGTAACGCGTATTTAAAAACCGGAAACGTGTGGAAAAAATGTTGTATC
>BGPR01000866.1:95723-121757 GCA_013235015.1 Araneus ventricosus
GCACCTACTGACCAAACAGCTGTCGCATCAGGCTCATAATATTAATGGTCAACGTCCGGATGCGAGAGATGCCGGTAATCCGAAGCGTGGCTATGAAAATACGTCCCTTTTCTTTTGCGGTATGTAAAAGTTACTGTAATTCTTTGTCAATAAATAATGATCATGTAAGGCACATTTTAAAACAGCAGAATACAAATATCGATAACTGACTTACAATAGCAATACAGTTTCTTGTGCAGTTTTCTTACTAGTCCTAAAGTGTCTATGCAGTATTCTTCTTTGTTAAATCGTCCATTCCAGTTGAGACGAAAGGGGGTTCTGTACAGAGCAGTCAGTTGATCTCAAAATAAAAAAGAGATACTTTTACAGCCATAAATCTGTATAAACTATTAAAACAACATTAACCCAAGTGTGGGTTGGAAGAAAATTCAGTTTGCTACAGACGCATTACTGTTCTACAGTTAGATATGCTTCTGGCACATTTTGCTTAAGGTTTGAGGTCTTTGGGCAGTCTGAACATTTCTTCGGGGGATGGATGGTTCTACTTTTCTCGAGGTAAAGGAAAGAAGATTTCATGAATTAATTTGACACAATCGAAGTAACGAAGAATGAAGTGAAATACTGATTGGACCACAGATTGAAAGGATGGTATAACAAATGATCATCTTCTAGGTAGCATCCTCCCTCTTTTTGGACTTATCTTTCTGGCCACTTCACTCGCATAGTGGATCTCAGCAATACCATATGAAGATATCTTGAAAAGAAAAGATATCGTTACAAAATTTGAAAGTACAAGGCGACTAAATAATTTGGTAATTGAAAGTACCGAAGGCGAATTATTATTGTAAATATGTTCAAAGAAGTTACAACTACTTTTTCAACATTAAGTTGTTCTTATCATTCGTTCAAAGCGTTGAAAGGCAATTCCACATTTCAGAGTGACTCAATTGTGTTCCAAAATAAAATCCTAATGCAGAACGCTTAGTTACTTTTTACTGAAAATGGCGCACAGTTTTTGCACATTTTTTTATTTAATTTGACTTGTTTTATATTTGTTAAGATGGAATTTCGTAATAGATTCTTTACTGACTTCCTCGTGTGTTCTAAAATTTTGAAATTTATACACTTGTGCATTCTTGACGACAATACTCTGTTTCAAAATTTTCAGAATATTTGGCTTATTTTTCACTTAATAATTAATTAGTGAATTTTGTATTAAAGACTAATAGTGAATTGAGTTGGAATTTGAAAAAAAAGTGGTTTCATGATTCCATAGCAATTAAAATAAGTTAAAATAAAATAGCAGAAAATAATTATAATAAAATTTACACTTTTTAGTATACTAGTAAAAGTATAAATAAATAAAACCTTTTAAAAATATATCATATGTTTACACGTAATATCAAACTAAAAATAAATGCAAATTTATGCAAATTTAGCCGATGCTGAATGGCGCTGTCGTTTCGCTCGCCTGTATTGAATTCTCTACCTCTGCTAAACAACAAGTCAGTTTATGCACTGACAGTATGTTTGTCTGTATGTATGCTTAGGTGCCACATCTTATCATCATGGTTTTTAAATAAATATCTGTTTTTAATAAATGGATTCGAATTTATTTCCATGCCTACAACATTTATTTTCATACTGCAGTTTGAACGTCGATATTAATTGGTCGCCTACTCAATATGTATACATTTTCCGTGCAAACACCAACTTTTATAACTTTTTAATGGGAAGTCCAGTCAAAAAATAGATGGTTCTAAGAGTGGGGGTGGGGGATATAATACAGGAAAGAAGGAAAGGAAAAAGGTATAAAGATTATTAATAGAAACAATTCCTACAAAGTATCTCAAACTATCCTGGCTCCCTACACAGCTGGAAAGTTGAAATATTTAAGAATTTACAAAATACAGGATTGTTACAATAAAACTTCTCCTACTCAGAAGGTCCCCAGAGGTTTTATGACTTTAAAAGAAGCAGAATTGCACTAGATTGTAGTGCAACGAATGCTGTCTGGGAAAAAAAGGAAAAACATCGAAATTATCCTCAAAAGTGGCCACAATTTAAATGATTTTCATTGGCCAGCCCCATTATTTAAGGCGGCTTTTCCAGGCGACTTTCCGAAAAATTAAATAATCAGTCCATTTGAGGTTTCTTCCCCTTTTAAATTTAACTATTGAAAGGGAATTTTTTTCTAACAGTAAAATGGCTTTGGGATTGAGATTCATTTAAGAAATGAAATTCGTTTAGCTTATTCGATGAACATTAATTTTTTTCTAATTAATTTTGCTTGTTAACAATTAATTATTAAGTCCAGACATTTCTTTATAGTTTGAGAAAAGAACTTCTTGGTTTTCGTTTCATCGAAAAAATTGGAGAGAACTTATGCCAATTATTATTCACATGGCAAACTTAAAAAATGCATTTAAAAATAAATGAAATTGGTTGTAAGTATACTTAGCACGGCCTTATAAAGCGTTAAATAAAAACTCTGCCGAAACTTGATTCCCAGCGTAAATCTATTTTCGTTCAAATTACGAATTTTAAACCATTTTTCTCTTCGGTTTTCACTGAGCATATCATTTGTACTACATACTAGCGAAATTTTGCTTCGTATGGAGTCATATAGGTTTGATTACAATATCCTTGTATTTTACCCACCCACGCGAGAGACAATTGAGGATCATTATTGAGGATCATTAGAAAAAGCAAGGGTTCCCAATCCAAAGCGCAGAGATTATTATAATCTCCACTTTTTTCTTTATTTGCACAAGTAGCGCATTTTGCGCTTCGTAGGAAAATGAAGAAAAGCATGCATTTTGAACGTCATCCTTTTGACCGATTGGGTCCAAAATTGGATAAAGATCTACAATTTTGGATCCGAAATTGGATAAAGATCTACAATTTTGGATCCGAAATTGGATAAAGATCTACAATTTTGGATCCGAAATTGGATAAAGATCTAAAATTTTGGATCCGAAATTGGATAAAGATCTAAAATTTTGGATCCGAAATTGGATAAAGATCTACAGTTTTGGCGACTGGACAACATACCGAATCTCATTTATCTAACTCTTGGCGTTTTTCAGTTATCGCATTTGCAAGAGCACGAATAGACGGACCGACAGCCATTCAACCCGCTGAAGGATTTGGTCCGAAATTTGGTTTGGATAAACAATGCTATTAGTAAAATCATACACCAAATCCATTCGACTCACTGCATTTTAGAGTACCTACTTCACATGAACACGGACGGGCAGACACACTTTCCGTGGACGGATTTCATCCAAAATTTCATAGATGTCTACAATTTTTGAGTAAAGGCCAAAAACCATTTTTTCTACCTTGTTTAGTTTAAGAGTTATTGAGTTCACAGACCGACCAACCAATAGACAGAGAGACATAATTCCAGAAATGACTTTTTTTTCGGACACTGAAGATTAATGAAAATCTGCAGGTTAAATTCTTTGATGATTAGAATACTTTTACTTTGCATAATTCGTATATGAGAAAAGAAAAATCGATAGAATTTAAAGGGGAACTAAGCAATGGGATTGAGTGAAAGGAGGTTCAAAAAAGTGTCGAAATTAGACTTTTTTTCATTAATTTAAAAATTTCTCTTGGTCTCTTTATTATAGAATTAAGTACTCAACTTCATAACAGTAATAAATTTTATATTCTATAACTACCTATCCCAGATTCCTTTCAAAGTTGTCAAAAATATGTGAAATTACTACAATTTTTTGTTCCTAGTCGACGCCATAATCTTCACACATTATTTTGTCGATGAAATGCAACAGGTGAATCAAATGGGGATTCTACACTCTGTTTGAAGATGTTAATTAATGTCTGAAGTAGGGTTTTTACTGTTATGGTTACTTATGTTAATGTTATGTTTTAATGTTATGGATACATTGAAAATATTGAATTTCATGTTTCTTTTGCTCAGCTCTCAATATTTACTTAAAATAAGAGACTAATTTTGTGAATAGGATGTGATAATTGCCCGTTATTTCTCTTTTTGACAATTTCTAAGGCTTGCTTGTCGGTTAAATTTTTAACCATAAGATTTGGATAAACACAGGCAGTTAAATTTTAAATCAAACGATTTAGCTAATTACAATCCTTAAATTTGGAGAGTAGCCGTTGTAAGCAAACTCAAAGAAGGCAGAATTAAACTCTTTGTTTAGTAAAGAAAGAACTGATTCGCGCGAACTTGGCGCTTGATAAATTATTCAGACAGATTTGGCGATTGCTTAAATCGGAGGGTTACCGGAAAATGGCCTGTTAATTCAAAATAAACAAACCAGAAACTCGTCCATAAACGCAAAAATATCAAATTTAATTACTTTCTTTGTTTAGGGTAACACTTGAAAAACTAATCTCAGAAAAGTATTAGAATATGTTATTAGTTCAGAGCATATGCCAAGACTACAGAAAGTAACAGAAATTAACACAACCTTAAGAAAAAAATTTTTCTGCCAGAATATCAAAGTGATGAAACAAATATATCAATTGAGTTGGGACACACATATGGTAGCAGATTACTGCTAAAGACTCCAGTACGAATCTTCCATTGTAGGAGAAAGGAAATCATATAAAAGCTTTTCCATGAATTAATTGATGAACTTATTTAATTATCATTTTATTCAACTTACTGCAAAATCTTCATGCATTTTTACAATACCATTATGATTTATATAGTTTATTTGTTGAAATTTATTTTTTTATTTAATTCATTAATATTGTTTTGAAGTTTATTCTTTAGCATTTAACACTGATTTTATGTGATTTCTGTATAGATTTATCTTCTGATTTATATATTGATTACTGTTTAGGATTAAGTTGATTTATATATGAGGCAGTTTTAATACAATTTGAGTAGTGCACACATATAACTATTAAGATTTAATTTTCACTTTATCTAAAAAACTAAAGCCAATTTGACAAAAAGAACACAGCGAATTTATCCTAAAATCACGGTAATATCATTTACAAAAAAAAAAAAAAAAAAAAAAAAACAGTGTTGCGCAGTTATATCGAAAAAAGAAACGCTTTTTAAAGAATTCATCAATAATAATTCCCAACAATTTTTTATGACTGCTACGGATGCTTCAAATTCACTGAATGTTACTTCAATTACTGGGGTTTCTCATCGGAAATAATTCGTGTTTCGGATCCATAGAATTAATTCCATTCTTAAAAGTGAAGATTTCACAATCTGACAAGCAATTAGCGACCTTTCAAATTCCCGATAAAAACCTAATGACTTTAACCTATATTTTTTTCCATAAAATCCCAAAGATTACCAATGGATTGTACCATAAAATCATAAAATCAATATTAAGGCAAATTTGAAAAAACATTTTACATTATAGTGAGTTGTGACCAAAATAAAACTCACAGACTGAATCTGAGAAAAACTTCATTCTTCTTCAAGCATCTCCATCTTATTAAAACTTCTGTGAAGCATCACTAGGAATCAATAGAATTTACAAGCCTTTCGTCAGGCCCTAAAATATTTCAATATTTATTTACTGCAACTGTTTAGAAGTAGGAGATGAGTACGAGAACAATAAATTTATCAATCTGATATCACGCAATGTATTCATTTCAAAATAAAATTATTTAGAAACAAAACGCTAAACCTATGCAATTTTTTTTACCAACTTAAATTTTCAGATAAGAAAACAATACAAATTTGTCTGATAAAAGAAAAAATCGTTGGAAAACTAATATTTGTAGCTTACAGTTGTTTTCGGATTCCAAAGAATTAAGGAACTTTCAATAATTCTGATAGAAACATTTCATTGTAAATTTAATAAAAGACCATTGCTTGTAGAAGATATTTATTACTAACCTGTATTGAACAGAAGACCACGAACGTCAAAAAGATTCTCAACGAAGATTTTCTTTGAATTCATCAGAAACGAGAATAATTTTCTTCAAAATTTCTCAAAATGGCGGAGAAAAGACGCTTTCCTAGAATAAATCTTAACAATAATGATTTTGTACATTGTTTAGATTATGTAAAAAGCATTGCTTAAAGCCTATCTCTAAAATGATTTGGAACAATAGTTGCTCCACTTCTAACAAGCAGTGTTTTATCTCAATTAATAATTTAATTTTCAATAGAGCTTTCAATTGTTAAAGCTATTTTTGTATTCTTTTCTGAAACGCCAATTTATAGAATAGGCTAATTTTAGAAAATTGAAGCCATATAACAAAAAACAGAAAACCTCCTTAGACGTGCGAAAAAAGATGGCAAACTTCTGATTTCTAATTCAGTTAAAAAAATGACATTATTTTTTAAATCCAAATCGGGTCAATTCACATCGGCACAAATTCAGCCATTATATGGAGATAACATATAAAGGCCATAACTTGTACCCATATGGAATTTGCAAAAACAAATCGAAAGTTTTTTTGTGTTATTTTTTCGGTTGAGGAATGCCTTTTCTTTGATAATTAATTGTAAAAAAAACATTGGATTGTTGTGAATCCGGTCAGCAAATATACTAAAAAAGAAAATGTTTTAAAACTAATTCATATTTTCTAGTTCTGATGTAATATATCAGTGAAATGCAATTTACGGGAGAATTTAGAAAACTCTTGGGTGATAATTACAGGGAAAAAGTAGAAAAGATGTTCACATACATTGCCAAACATCTGAACCAAAAATTGTTTTATACGAAAACATTAATTTATTTAGGTATATACTATGTTATACTGATAATCGAGGACATAAATATACACTTACTTAAACAAATAACAGACTTGCAATACTTGATATACTTATGTATTTTATTTTTTTCATTGAATTGACCTTGAATTTGGTGTTTTCTTAGTAAACTATTGCTAAAATTTGGTGATTTTTGTCTATGGTTCGGTTAAAGTATTCAACATTATATAAATCAGATAAACAGTTAAAATTTTTGAATTTGTAAATATTTACGGAGTCCTTGCGATCTACAGATTTGAAAAATAAAATAATTTTGTTCATCCTTTTACCACTGAGCTGGAGTACAAAATTTACCGAACTTGTTAGAAACTCAAAGAGAAGCAATTTTTTCCCTTTCATATTCTAGCACGCTTGGTTAACCTGGAATTTAGGGTGCGTACTCACTTCATTTCATTTAAGCTCGCCAATTGTTTGTCGCCAAGGGAGAGAGTGCCAAAAGATTTGTTTTGGATGCGAGTTGAACATTTTTTCGGCGTCACTTTCACATGCGCAGACAGTGATTTGTTTTCCGGTCTACGGCGCATGCCCTTAATTTCACCTCATTTCCATTGGTCCACTGTCTTCTCTCTTCAATTTGATTGCTCGGCGTACGAATTAGAATAAAACTTCGTTTGGAATTCTTGATCATTTACCAAATGATTTTTTTCAATAACCTTTCGCTTCTCTTCTAAAGACTTTTATTCATTTAATTTTATGATTCTCTTTCTCTGTGTTGCTGATTATGGCTTCCAAATATCGACCAAGGAATGTTTTTTCTGGAAACAATGGTTCCCTTGCTACGTTCCATCGCCTTCAGAGGTCGTGTTTTTCCTGTGTTCGTGTTTTCCCTGTGTGTTTCGTTTCTCAATAAAAAAGCGAAGCTACGAGGTGCCCGCTTTGCTGATAGCGAAATCACTGATTTTTTTTTTAATTAAAAAAAATTTCCAGGCGCACACTTGCAATGCTGAAGGCATTGCGTGTTCAAACTCTCTTTTTGAGATGCCGTAGACACCGAATGTGCAGGAGACCTATAAGAAACTCCCTGCGCATCCTAAACAATGCTTGGCGATGGTAAATAAAATTGCTCAAAAGAAAATTGGCGTGAAAGTAGTACGCACCCTAAACTCCAGGTTTACTGCACGCTTTTTCGAAGAGATATTAGAAAATCTCTTAACATTTATTTTTTTGCGTGTTCATGTACTTATGAGGTCTTTCCGCATCATCTAAAATAATTTGGATTATAAGAATAACGACAAAATATGTTGCAATTCTTAAATCTAACCAGAATGAATTTAAGACTCGTATGTAATTCAAAATCAAATTCGATCTCCAGACAAATAAAGGTATTAATGCAAAAAAAGAGTTTGAGATAATATTTTCAAAAATTTGTTTTTCTTGGAAGTGAATTAAAATAATCGACATTATTGATTATATTATGTATCTCCATCGCAATATTAACAAAGTCATTTGCACCTCCATTTTTGGAGTTTTGGAAAATATCTAACTTCTAATGAAATATTTCAGCTGTGCATTTGCTCGCAGAAAAAAAATGTTGGCGATTGGCAAATATCTTCATAAAAGTAATTTGAAATTCTAAAAAATAAAAGAGAAGGCTTGAAACCAAGAATGCTGTATGCCAATTCACAGAAAGTCACCTCATTGCCAACACCGTGTGAAGATTTAATTACAAAGTCAATATAAAATTCAGAATAAATAACAGCCGTATTGTTTCTTTGCTCTGTTTTGGTGATGTATGACTCAGTAAGACGTTGGCATACAGAATTCTCGATTTAAATATCGATTAGGCTAAGAGCTCGCATTATTACTTTAATAGTCCATATTTCTCCTTGGCGCTGTGTTCTCAATTGGGAAACTTAGTGTAGCCTGGCGAAACGCAAGTACAGGATTCTAATGAGATCTAATTTGGGGTGAAACCTGATAGCAGATGTTACATTATTCAATGGCAATGATGACGTTCCCTAGCTATCTGCGTGCGCTCAATTGTAAGGCTCGACAACAAAGTCCTGCGCCGTCGCCAAATTAGCTCTCCATTTGCCAGCCGTTTTTGAGGGTAGCCATCATAATGGTCTTAACCCAAATATATCTTATACCAAATTTGACAAGTTATCGCTTGAAAAAGTACATTTTGGCAAAAATTTGGCGATGAATCTGCGTTTACGAGTCCATTTCAGTTATTATTGGCTATACATATTTTTGAAATCGTTGAAGTTTCTACTTTTTAAAACCTAAAATTAAAACTGAAATTTCAAATATATACACATATGATGGCAATTATCGTACACTATCTCCTTAGAAAACTTTCATGAAAATGGAAATAATATTGACAGATCTTAATTAGTTACAGTACATAACTCTGAATAAAATTATACTTACGAATATTTTCGAAACCTTTCATGATGGATTCCCTTAGTATTAAGATCGCTCAACTGAAATAAAATGACAAAATATTTCAATTGCTTTCTAAAATTTCTTAAGAGCACTTTGTTCCCACTGCTTATCTATCAAAGTCAGAACTACAAATGACGAAAAGCAATAATTTAGCTTTGATTGTTTAGATGGCAACAATATTTTTTTCACTATTGAAACGTTTGTGTGTTGATACAAACAAACACGAAACAGAGCATTTCTGAAAAATATTTATCGTTTAATTCATTTTAATTTGCACTATTGTTGTGGAGGTGCATTTTTTAAATTTTCAAAAATGCTATATTCAAAATTACCCTCAATAAATGTACTAATTTATGTAATTATATTTTTGATGCATGAATTTAAAATATGGGTTGGGAACATAAAAGATAGGTTCAAATAAAGACTAACATCTGAACAACGACTTTGAATTGAGAATATACTAGTATTTTCAATACAAATTCAAGTTTAGAATCAAAATAAAGCATTAAATGAGGGGCTTAATTAAATCATGAAATATTTAGTTTTCCTCATGCAAGGAACAAACAGTAAATGTAAAATTACATGAATACCAAACTACAACTTCCTTGTGAATACAGATAAGTGATTCATTGTATGTCATTCAAGTGTTTAATTTAGATATTTCGCAAAATATTTAGCTATTTCACGGGAAAAGAAAGACGATGTTACGTGTGTAACAAATTCTAGATTTTCTCTTTACAATTCCACTAGTTACTGCATAATTTTGCTAATGATTCACAGTTAATTTGTAGATTAAAATCCATTCCTTTTATTTGTAAGAAAAGAATTGGTTTTGCTTTTCGCATCAAGCTTATTTGGTAAAAAAATTGAGCAGATATTCAGAATCAACCAAAAAAGTCTCAATTTTTTACAATTTGCTCCGGATTCATTCTGATTTCTAATTATTAGTAAATAGCTAATATTAATCAAAGGACTTTCTCTTGCGTTAACACCATTTTGCGCAATTTGTGCTTCACAGTAGAGCAATACATAGAAGTTACGCGATAAGTAAGACTGACCAAGTGCGCGTAAGTCGGATTAGAGTAAGTTGGGGGGGGGGGCAACTTACTCTAGTCTAACTCTGCACATAAATACACGCAAATTTTAATTAATATCTGGCAGTATCTAGGTAAACAGATGTGTGGAAGGATAGTATATAATAAAAAATGCAGTTTTTAAATATATTCATACACTAAAGAACATATTAAAACAAAAATGTTGCACAAAATAGATATATATCGGTGTTGATGACTCAATAAAATCGGATGATTGTTAATTTTTTTTTGCCCTGACATAAAATTTCCTCTTAGGAAATTGATATATATATATATATATATATATTATTTTTTGTCTTGCAGCTAGAGTAGCTTTCTTTATAAAGTCTATTTTCTCCAAAATTTTAAAACTTTTTCATCTGAACCGAGACCTTCGGTCAAACTTGCAAAAGCTGACGGCTTCTGTAGTAGAGATTTGCCCACGCATCCTTGAAAACTCATTGACTATCATCTCAGTAAGATCGACAACTCCATCAATTATATGAGAGACTTGACCAGTTTCTAGCAATGTCTCCGCTTCACTTTTAGTTAAAGAATGGATAAATGTCCTTTTTGTTTCTGTTATTAGTTTTATTCAGGATTAAGCATTTGTATTAAATTCTTAATGACCATAAGAAAAATTTGCAATTCCGCAAATTTTAGTTCTTGCAAGTATTATTTTACGGTGTAGAAAACTATTGGTTCCAACATTTCTAGCACATCTACAATATTATTAACAAGACCACATACCAAATTTGATTTGCATAAGTTGTTGCAATTTTATCGCGATGTTTATCACGGTCTCATGATCTTAAATATTCAGACCAACAGACATTCAATTCTTTGATGTATTGAGTCTGAAATTTGATAGAGATCTACAATTCTATTGATAATTTCATAATGTCTAAATTCATGTATCTAACTATTTACGTTTTTGATTTATCGTCTTCACATGGATGTGGACGGACGAACAGACATTAACTGATTTATCTGCAAATTTATTTAAAAAGACACCTACACAATTTAATGAGTATACCTCATTGCGTTTTTCAGCTTTCATCTTCAGAGACCAACAAACATAAAAACATAAATCCAAAAATGTGTTTTTCTGAGGTCTAAGAACGTTTGAAACGTGGAGATTTATCAAAATGTTGAGGTCGAATTTCTTGACGATTATAATTCTTTCTTTTTGTATACATCTAATTGTGTTGGCGAGGTCCCAATAGTTGCCAAGCTTGAATGTTGGCGAAATTCTGTTAGAGTTACCATTCGTCCTTATGATTTGGTGATGAGAATTAACGTTACGGTCTTAAAAGTGTACCTCTTAAATATAAGGCGCATTGTGCCTTCTATTATTGTAATATGAGAGACACAAAGCGAAAGTGCCTCTCTATAGTATTCGGGGAGTTACCGCTGAGATTTGGCTCGGTTTTGCCTCAGGCCCTGGTAAAAAATAAAGTACGAAAACTTCTCCCAACACATGAATATAAATAATGGATTTTTTATCTATATTCCAAAAGAAAAAAACTCAATTTAAGGTGATTTTCCACCTTTCGGACATTCGTTGCATCAGTACGAAATGAGGTATTCACAGGTGAATAAACGAGATTAAGATTGTCATGAAATCAATTATTTTGACACAATCTGATTATAACTATCTACTTAGCAAAGATAAACTAAAGGAAATTTTAAGGAAAGAGAACTAAAGTATCGGTATGAAATGAGCTGTTCACACGTGAATAAACGAGATACAAATAAGACCATGACGAGAATTGCTTTGACACACTCCGAATGAAGCCACATGTTAGCCCAAGTTAAATGAAATAAAATTAGCAGGCAAAACACGACAACAATTCATCAACCTGACGGACTGAACTGACTTGAAGCAAATTAAATTTTAACGTAAGAAAATATTACAAATTACCTTGATAAGGAAATAAAGCTTAAAAGTCTATGGAGCTTACAGAGAATTTTTAAATACCGAAAAATTTAGGAAATTTTAATAATTCTAAATGAAATTTTTCATTGTAAGTTTACAAAATGTCCAGTGTTTGCAGAAAATATTCGTTACTAACCTGTACTGAAAAAGGCTGCAAACTTCAAAAGATGACTTGATTTCGTCAGGAGTAAAAAGAAACTTTTCAAAAATGACCGAGAAAAGATGTTTTCCTCGAATAAATCTCAGCAATAATGATTTTGGACATTATTTAGAATATGAAAAAAGCGTTGTTTAAAACTGTGTCTCTAAAATTAATTGGAACAATGGATACTCCAAAGTCAATGATGTTATCGTTTGTTGTAGCTAATTTCTATTTTAGACAATATTTTCCATTGTTAAAGCTATTACTTTCTCGTATACGAAGTATACAAAGAGAAAGTATTGTAATCGTCAAAAAATTCGAACTCGAGATTTTGACGGATCTCCACGTTTTAGACCTCCCTGAGTCTGAAAAACACAATTTTGGAATTATGTCTGTATGTCTGTCTGTGAACACGATAACTCGAAAACTATTAGAGCTACGGCGATGAAATTTGGTATGTGGTCTTTAAACATAATTTGTAGGTTTCTATCAAATTTTGGACAAAATCCGTCAAAGGGAAGTCTGTCTATTTGTATGACCGCGGTCATGTGAACGCTATAACTCAAAAACTTGAATAACTAAATGGATAAAATTTGGTACACAGTTTTATCGTTATGAATGTAGGTCCGTATAAAAGTTTGGGCCAAATCCGTCAAAAAGAGGCTTTCAAATTGCATATTCAATTTCTTTTAATCCGATTCTCATGCGCATGCGTATTGGTAGCAATCTGTTATTGTTGTAAATTTTTTTACAGCAATAAATAATGTTTTCAAGCATCAATTGTTAACATTTTTTTTATTGTTGTAAATCAAACCGATCTCATTATTTCAGCAAATCTTTAATTCACGCGCTTTTGCAATTGTGGTAGTATAAATTGTTTTCTTGGGAATTCAATTCAAAGCAGAATTTTCACTTTAGTATTCATTGCATTGCCTATTTTATCGCGCCTGCTTCAAAGTAATATTTTTTGAAACGTGGCAACAGATATCTGATTTCAGGGTTTTTTTTTTTTTTTTTACTTTCTTGTATACGAAGTATACAAAGAGAAAGTATCTCCACTACGAATCTCCACTTAGAAAGTATACGAGAAAGTTTAGGGGAGACCACTCCCGCTGGTTTTTGTATTCAATTCTGAAACCGCTGTCGATGGAATAACCTTTTTTGAGAAAGTTGAAACAATTTGTGAAGTAGGAAATTTTTATAGAAATGCAATGGTAAAAGGAAGATTCTATTTATCTATTTCAATTTTAAAAAAAAACAAAAAAGAAAAAAAGAGAGAGGCTTTTATATGCAAATCGAGTTTGATTAACTTCGGTACATATTTTTCTAATACAGTACAAACCCGGTTAACAGAACTAGAATGCCGTTTCGGATAACGATTTTATCGGTTAAGCCATGAACATCTATTACTATTTTGCATCTAATTACAGCATGTAAGTCTGATATGTTATGAGTGTAAAACGAATTCAAAAGTTCCTTTGCATGCTACACTTATGCTAGACGTATACTATACGCCTTCGGCGACCAACTTGATCGCCGGAAATAAAATTTCAAGTGCCGCCATCTTTCTTATGCATAATTTTATGTTCATGGATCCCTTAACAAAGTAGTTTTAAATTTCAAATTGCTATCTGTCCTATTAAAATTTGAACGTAAACAAATGTATGTATCTATCTATGTCCGGCTATCTTCTCACGAACCACTGAATCTTGAAACTGGCTGAAAGTGCCAAAATATGGAAAATAATCCAAGGAATTCGGTTTGACCATTTAAATTCAAAATTTTTAATTAGTTAAAAACATATTAATTAAAAAGTGTCAAAATGAATGAAATATAGAGCCGCCATCTATCGGCAGCTCCTATAACTATCTGTCACGTCGGTCGTCGGTTGCATCTGGTTTGTATAATAGGTTTTATTTTTTTTATTTTTAGGGAGCTTCCGCGTTTTGGAGTTTTGATTTAATAAACATCGGAAAAAATTGTTTTCCTACTTTTTTTCTTTCTTTTTTTTTGTCGAACGCTATTTCATTTCGCAGCATTTACGTTTGTTGGGGAAAATATTGTTTCATTTTTATCAGTTTTCTCCCCATTATCATTCAAATACGGCAAGACGAAAGTATATGTTTGTGGTGTTCAATTTATCAGTTTCGTTTATCGTTTCTGTTTTTTATTTCGTTTGCAAAACAAAATATTATGCTAACATGTTTTAATTTATAAACATTGGAATTCTCGCGTTTTCATTCAAGCCATACTGCTTTAAGGTAGTAAAAAGTGTAGAATTGAAAGTTTCAATCCAACAAGAGGGGATTAAAAACAGATTTAAGTGTGTTGAGGAAGCTTAGTGACAATATTTGTAGGGAACAAAACAGAGGTGGGCATATGAAAAAATGTGTATACCGAGAAACGCTGGATTATTATCTATAAGGTAATTAACCTTCCAGCGGGCGCGTGTAAGAGTTACCCAGATAGCACGTAAGTTTGCAGCAAGTTTGATTTTGACTTGATATTGCCTTGTCATAGCAAATTTGACGCGTCAAACTTGAAGCGAACTTGTGGCAAGTTCACCGTGACAACTAGCGCCACCCTCTCTTGCAAAACCCATTTGCTACAATTTCGCCGTGACAAATAGTGCCACCTCGCTTGCATTGCAAGCTTGCAACAAATTTGCAAAACAAGCGTGATGCAAAGATAGCACAAAGAGATAATTATCTTTGTCTCTGTTTTAAAAAAACATCCGATTTTTAATAGCATCTTCTAGACCGTCCTTCTTTTTATTAATTCAATAAATCAATGATAATTTGTAAAAAAACTAACTTTTTTATAATGAAAAATTTTGAAACATTTTCCATCTTTTTACTAAATATAGCATTCGCACTTTAAAGAAAACTATATCGCCTTTTTCTGAATGTTGAAATTTTAGCGTTTATAAAAAAATTAAACCGAAAAAACAGTCAATGTTTGTTGAAAAATAAACTTATACATTTTGTCCCATTTTAAAGTAATTACTTTTGAACTCTAATTTCATAATTTATTCCGCTAACAAAACGTAGTTATTAGCGAAAATCGATCTCTCTCTTTGACTTCAAATCAAATTCGCAACTCAAAAAATTAACAAAATCAAGAAAATAGTTTAAAATAAATCGTATGCAAATCGAATTGAACGATGTATTAGCGAAATCTATCATCTCCTCTCAGAGTTTAACAAGCAGAATGGTTAGAGCGCCCGTTTCCCGAGCCGCTAGGTCGCGAGCTCTATCCTGGGCTGTGTTCGTACTTTGTGTTTGCTATAATTTGCAATGCAAGCTTGCAGCAAGTTCGTCCTATGGTGACTTCGAGACTTGCTGCATACTTGTCGTTACAAATTTACCGAAAGCTTGCAGATTTGTAGTGCAAATTTGCTGCAAACTGAAATTGCTATCTGGGTACTTGCATTGTGCATCAAATTACATATTTATATCGTTCTTTTAGAAATTTAAAAGCAATTTTGATTTATAAAATCTTTGTTTACTATTAAGGTAATAAATACAGATAACATAAATAGAGTTACGGTATTTATTTTGCTTAACACTGAGTATATATATATATATATATATATATGTGTGTGTGTGTGTGTGTGTGTGTGACGTATTATTAGTAGTAATAGTGTGTGTGTTATTGTTATTGGTATTGTGTGTGCATTATTGACCTGTGTGTGTGTGTGTGTAATACGATGCACGATATGTCGTAAAATTTGCGTAGGCACACCCGCTGGAAGATTAAAAGGTTGGATTTAAAAATTTTAATTAAACAATATAGGATTCAGAGGAGATTTACGTTTTTTGGGGGAGTTAGTGACAATATTTGTAGAAAAAACGGAGGCGAGCCATATGAAAATATATGGATCCCGAGGCCTCACGTGATATCACTTCTCTCCTCCCGGGAATATCCAATATTCATGATTGCCCGTACAACGACGGGCCATACAGCTAGTAGACATTTAACCCGCGTTTTTTTTATAGCCTTGCACTTGTTCTGTTCCGTGTCCACATTAATGTAAAATACGCATTTGATTTCAACATTAAATTGGCGTGGCACTTTTACGTCCAGCAACATGCTAATTGGCTTAAAACACGCTGATAAAAAGAATTAAAACATAGCAAAGATAATCTTTCAGTTTACTGTATTACCTGCTGTCTTGAGGATTTCCTTTACAGATTTCACAGAAAAATTAATCAAATAAAAGAAGAAAATAAAATCCAGTAAGAAATTTTCTAAGCTTTCAACAATGGAAGAAAAACACGCAATGGACCTTATGCATAGTTTGGGTTCGAGAGTATAGAAAAACAGCTGTGGAGGAATAAACAAAACGATCGACCTATAAGCGACTCAGAAATAAAAGCAGTTCTGAGTCAGCTGTTTAAGACTGACCAATGGCTGCCTCCGGCAGGTCACGTGTCGGAGGATGTGACGTCACATGCATATGGTCCATTAAATAATCATCTAAACAATGAAAACGTTTTGAAATGCGTTGCAACAATGAAAAGTATCGTTGTAAATTATGCCAAAAAATATTTTTAAAAATTTATTAAAATTAGAGAAAAAGTCTTATCACAATTTAACTTATATCATTGAAAAGATACTTTTTCACATTTTCAGATGGTGTAAAAATAATTTTTGTGCTGTAATATTTTCGGAAGTTATTAAGGATAATTTATTTATAAATTTAAATTATTTTTATGCAGATATTTATCTTAAATACCTTAAACAAGAGATTGGAAAAATATATTATCAGAGAGTATTTAGCTTTAATTTAAAACTTGGATGTACTGCAAGAAAAACTGGTGATCAGTAAATGGGATATGACACGTATGACCACCATTAAGTCAAGCAAAAACTGCTTACTGACAAAATTATTTTGCATTTTCGAATACAGGATAGAACATATATTAATTTTCAACAATAAAAAAAATGATTTTTTTATGTCGGAAATTCGAAAAAAATAATCCGACCATGAAGGGGTTAACAAACAGAATACCTGGTGAGTTTTTTTATAGGGAAGAAACTACCGCAAAGAATAAACGTCGGTTCGAATGTAGTCTAGATGGAAATGATAAGAAGAAAGCACAAGAAAATATTTTCGGTTGACATTAAAAATAAAATTTATAAGAGCCAATGATATATAAAAAAAATTCAGACGAGAGAATGATTTGAGGCTTGGTTAATTAGAAATTTGTCTTGATTCCTGTCGTGTCTGTGGAATTTTTACGATTCTTGCCAAGAGAACACACTAGTTTAAAGCGAGAATGTGAGAGGAAATAAAAAAATTAAATAGATTCGATTGATAAATTAAAATATAAATTTCGAATATGCTTGTTTTGGCGCAGTGGCTAAGTTGATGCCAAAGGTCGTTGGGTTTCATCAGATTATTTGTGGATCTCTTGGAGTAAAGATGCCTGCATGGATGATGAGCAAAGGGCTCAGTGTTTTAAGTTAGAAAATTAATTATCTCTTGATAAGTTCCTTCAATAAAAGTTAATTCAATTACCGTCCTCTAGTCATTGCTGGTTTATTAGTTACGGATAATATATAACCGAAAACGTTCATGAAAATGGAAAAAAATATTTGAACAGTTTTAATTAGCTACAATATTTGACTATGAAGAAAATTATACTTACCAGCGCTTTCGAAAATTTTCTGGTCGACTTCCATTCATCATCAAGATATTCTTTCAACTGAAATAAAATAACAAAATATTTGAGTCGGTTTTTATAACTTCTTAATAGGACTTTTTTCCACTCTTCATCGAGCGACATTAAAATAACAAATGACGAAAAACAATGACCTGCCTTTGGTTGTTTAGATGGCAACAAGATTCCTTTAACTATCGAAATGCGTGTGATTTGATCTTATCAAAGACGAAACAGAGCAAGGTTTTAAAATGTTGATTGTTTAATTAATATTCAACTGCACTATTGTTGTGTATGTACAGTCGCGGAAAAAAAAGGATCCACCCAGCATTATTCTGCGATCGTTCATTGGGCATTGAAAAAAAAGTTACTGATCGTAAGGAAATAACGTATACTTAAATATTCTATGGTTAAAAATTTCATAAGGGATCATCTAAATATTTAAAATTGCAATAACTTCAAAGTTTTCAATAACAACACCCATTTTTAATGTCATAAATAAATTTCTCATGAAGAAATACTCCCCTAAAATAAATTTTGGTTAATATGCTATGAATACATCGGAATATATTCGAAATTTTATGTTCTAAATAGAAAGGGGTCGTTTTTAGATTTAGATTAAGAAGTTTTCTGCTTGCGTTTAAATGTCGCAGTATTTTAAATTATTTCGCACTTTAAATGTTATTTTCAAAGTAATGATCTACATTTTGCAATCGGTAAAACTTGATGCGTAAAAAACAAATAGTATAATATTACACCACTTTAATTTATAAAATTTTAATTTGTATATATAAATAGTTAAATGTTTATATATTTAAATTTTAAAAAATGAAGTGGTTTAATGATTACGTTTAATAATGAAAACATTTTCGAAATGTATGGCAGCCCTTTAAACGCATCGTTTTATAGCAAAAATAGAAAATTTAATGTGACTTCAAAACTTCTCGTACTAATATGCTGACATTTTGCATAGGTTTATGAAATTGCCATCTGCTTCGATTACTGTTAAAATTTATAAATGTTGCTATTCAAAAATTTTTTATCATCCATTTTGATAAAATATTTCATGTGCTCAAAATTATTTTAAAATAAAAAGTAAAAGTGTACAATATGCAGAATAATTCATACTACTACATAAAAAAAATCCAGGCCAAAAGTTTTATTATTTCTCAAAATATCAATAATAATACAAATTTTATTTTAACATTAGAAACTCAAAATTTCATTTGCTTATAATCGTGAAACAAAAAATGCTGGGATGATGAAACTTGGTTATTCCAGCATAAATTTTTATGTAGTTTTTTAAAAAGATAAATGTGTGTTTCTATTGGAAATTTTGAAGTTAGTTCGATTATAAATATGTATATGACCCTTTATGAAAATTGTAAACAAGAAACCTTTTACTAGGCCTTATTTCCTGAAGATTGGTACTTTTTGTTATAATACGCGATGAACGATGGCAAAATAATGCTGGGTAGATCCTTTTTTTTCCGCAACTGTACATTATTAAAATTTTCAGAAACATTGGATTCGGAACAACTCTCAATAAATGCAATAATTTTGTAATTATATTCTTGTTACATGCATTTAAGAGACAGGTTAAACCATGGTTGTCGAAATAAAGATTTCACGAAAACATCTAAACCAGCAGCGAATTGTAAAAGCATTAAATGAAGGGGATGATGAGACCATAAAGTTTATTGTTTTCCTAATAAAAGAAAAAGACAGGAAATAATAAATTATATTAATGCAAATTTATAACATTCTTGTGAATATAGACAAATTATAAATTGTTTATGTTACCTCAAATTATGGGTACTTTTCCGTTAGCCGGGCGCAAATGTCGCCAATTGAGAACCAAACGCGAGCCAAGTTGCCAAGAGAATGGTTGTAAGAAATTTGGCGGAATTCTACATTATTTGGTGATTTTTCGCTTGCGCTCGGTTAACGGAAAAGTACCAAATTATGTTATCATCATCATTATTTAGAAAAAAATATATGCATTTCACGAATTAACGGCGGAAGTGTGCTCTAAATTGATAATTCTCTTTGAGCATATTCACTAGATATTCTATGAAATGAAGTGTTATTCTACAAGTTGCCTAATGATTGACAGTGGCTTTCTAGAATAAAAACCCTTCATTTCAATTGTCAGCAAATAACTTTTCTTTTTTGGTTTAGCTCAAGGAAAAAGAGTGAACAAATGTGCAGAATTAGCAGAAAAAGTCCCAGTTTTTGACTATTTGTTCCCGATTCGTCCTGAGTTTTCATTATTAGTAGCTAATATTAACCAGCGGGATTGTTCTGCCCTCGACCTTTTTTCTTACGCTAACAGCATATGGCGTGTGTTGCGTTTCATAGTTCAGTGAAGAATTTTGATTATTTCGTTTGAATATATCTCCCTTTCTATAATGATTGGAACAAAATTTAGGGTACTGATCGATTCAGTATCTCGAGACTAGCACTTTTGGACGATTTTACTCCGGAAAGGAGTGACAGGCAATCAGTAAGATGAGAGCATTTCCTCATTTCTTTCTTAGGTCATGCTAAGTAAAACGTAAACATCTCCCCCTCCATTTTTCACTTTCCCCTGTTTTAGAGAAAATAACTCCGCCTGGTGCATGCGCAAAAGCTGGTTCGTTCAACAAGCTTCGTTCTACACATGAATAGAAACAATCCGTTTGGTAATTACGTTCTAAAACTAGTTCCATTTATTCTACACCATCAATAAACACATTCATTGCAGTCTTTTTCAGTTTACTTTGTGTGTTAATTGTTGTTGCAGTTTTCATTTTATTTCTTCTCTTCTTTCTCTAATTCTTCTTTACGCTGAGAGGGTTTTGTATAACCGTAAACCTTATCTGGTCGGTTCCCTCCCATTGGATTAATCATAATAGTAATAATAATAATAATTCTAAAACTGAAAACCCAATCTCAGATGATTTTTCACCTTTCGGATGACTGTTGTATAAGTATGAAATGATCTATTCTCCGGCGGATAAATGTGACGCAAATAAAATCATGACAAGAATTGCTTTGATACACTCCGAATAGAGATACCTGCTAACACAAGTTAAATCAAATTTTCAGGAAAAACATAAGAACAATTCACCAACCTGACGGACTGAACTGATTAGGAGCAAACTAAATTTTCAGGTAAAAAAATATTGCAAATTTCTTTGATTAGGAAATAAAGCGTTAAAAGCCTACCGAGCTAACAGAGAATGTTTGGATACAGAGGCATTAAGGAACATTCAATAATTCAAGATGAAGCTTTACATGGTAAATTTATTAAAAGTCAAATTCTTGTATAAGATATTTATCACTAACCTTTATTGAAAAGAAGACTGCAAGCTTCAAAGGATGCTCCAAGAAGACTTGATTTAGTCAAAAATAAAAACAATCTTCCACAAAACTTTTCAAAATGGCGCAGGAAATATGTTTTCCTTGGATAAATCTCAGCAATATTTATTTTAGACATTATTTGGATCGTGCCAAAAGCATTGTTAAAACTGTATCTAAAAAGATTTGGAACAATAGACTCTCCATAGTCAACACTGTTATCATTTTTTGTAGCTAATTTCTATTTCAATCCTATATAAGGCCGTGGGAATAATACTTACCACCAACTTCATCAATTTTTAAATGCATTTTTTAACGTTGACATAACTTCTCGCCCAATTTTTCGATGGAAGAAAAATGTACATGTTCCAGTTTCTTTTCTCAAACCATAACGATGTGTCTGGAGACTTGATATTTAATTATTAATTAGCAAAATTAATTAACAAAAATTAATGACATCAAATACGCTAAATGATTTTTTTTTCTTGAGTGAATCTCAATCCCAATGCCTTTTTATTATAACACTACTAGAAAACGATGCCCCCCCCCTAAAGAGTTAAAAAATATTTTCCTTTGTTAATGCTATTTTCGTATTCAGTTCTGAAACGTGTTGAACTGATGGAATCAGTGGTGGTGACTGGGTGAAAAAGGTGAGGGGGCAAAAAATTTATTGACATCCAATAGTACCCGGGAGTATAGGGGGTAGATAGCAAAATTTAAAAATTTACTTACAAAATGGGCTAGTCTTCCCGGACACTATTTTTTTATGATTCCTAGCTTTAAACAAATAGAAAGAAATAAAAAGTTAATTTTTCCAGGAAAAAGTAGGAGGGCGATTCCCCCCTCCCTTCTCCGCCCTTACTCGCCGCCACTAGTTGAATCAACCTGTCAAACAGAAAATTTCTATAAACATTCAGAAAAAAAATTTGTAATATCTGCCGAATTCTGATTTCTAATTAGTATTAAAAGAAGAGAGAGAGAGAAGGCCTTTATCTAAAAATCGAGTTTGATTCACTTCGATACATATTTTGGCAATATTAGAAGGAAACAATATCCAAGCAGTGGTCGTATAAGATTACAAAAATAGTTTGAGTGGATTCGAGCAAAGCGCAATGGACGCGCGCCAGGACCCTCGGGCTGAAAGGCTGCCCGAAATGTAAATTTTTAAAAATATTTTTCTTATTTTTATCCTTTATATTTTGTCATATTTCAATATTTAGTATCAAACTGACTAGGTTTTTGAGATTTAAGATTCGTTAAATATTGTGTTGAGAATATTAGTTATTGAATTTAAATACACATTTCACGTAACGAATACTTAAGTAATTTAAATAAAATTTGCATACTCGCATTGAACCCTCCGTTAGGTGCGTGAAATTTTGTTACACGGTTAATGAATGGGATTCATAAGCTCCCCATTTTCCCTTCCTTTATTTCTACAAGCATTTTTTCTGATTTTCAAATTAAAAAATAAACATCCAAACACGAGTGTACATATGAGACGAAATATCACTAAAAATTGCAAAAAAACCTTCTTTTTTCATTTTACAAGGTAAAGTTAATGGTTTCAAAGTATCTTGAGTCCGCTAATTTCAAAACTAATTTTACTTTTTCCAAATTGGCTCTAGTTTTTTAATTAATGCATATTGATAACTTTTCAAGCGTATCTGTAGGAGAATGAGCCGAAAGAAATGAAAAAAAAAATGTCTCTAAACAGCGGGGAAATTTGCGAATTGCAGAGAAATAAAACGAGGGAGAAAATTATTTAAATGGATTGATATTTTCCGCTCCTACATAGGTTTTAAAAGTCTTAAAAATTGTCGAAATTAGAGTGTTTTTCGTTATCATTAATTTTTTAAAATTCATTTTGATTTCTTTATTATATAGCATTAGATTTTAAGTGCTCAACTTCTTAAGAGTAATAAATTATTTTTTATCAAAATCGGTCTATAACTTTCCGTCACAGATGCCTTTCAAAATTGACAAAATACGTGATTTATGAATTACTTTAATAAGCTATTATTAGTTCCTAATAAACACCATAATCTTCACACATCATTTTGTCGATGAAATGTAATTGGTCAATGTATATGCATAGCAAAATTTAATTAAGGTCTAAAAAATATCTGTTCATTTTCTTTGCTTAGTGTAACACTTGCAAAACTAAGCTAAAAATATTATATACTAGCTTATATCCCCGGCGTTGCTCGGGGTAGAAATATTTTCAAGTCTAAGTAATTGCTACACTTTAAACTTAATTGAACAGTTTTTCACTGTAACGTCTTTCGTTGATTTTTCTTTTTCACTCTTTTGTGTCTCTGACCCCTCGGCCAGCAGCTAAACTAATCTCGTCTTTTTTCTCCGCACTTTGA
The DNA here is from genome assembly GCA_013235015.1 of Araneus ventricosus. Lineage (NCBI taxonomy): Eukaryota > Metazoa > Arthropoda > Arachnida > Araneae > Araneidae > Araneus > Araneus ventricosus. The sequence goes on from BGPR01000866.1 coordinate 119,388, forward strand.
ACCACTTCACACCAGTCTGACAATCCTTTGAATTGAATTTTCCCATCCCAATAATTGTTACCGAGACAACAAAAACACTTCTTATCATGCTTTTTACACCCCCCTTCTATTCTTATTGGTATTTGTGTGCGTGACTGGAAGGATCATTCCTTGTTTTTCTCCCTAGGCCCTCTCTCTTCGGTAGGAACGGGACTCTGTTAACCTGTAATGTCTTTACATACGGACAGTGGCGTAGAGAGGGTAAGTGGCACTCTGATCATACTATATTTTTCTCCTCTCCCCCCTTCATCATAAGAAGCTTAACTTGCATAAACTGCACCCTGGACATGGTATTTTTTGGCTTCTTATTTTATTTGGCTTTAAAAAATGACACAAACATATTAACGTTTTGTCAACACAGTCAGTGGCACAGTGTAGGTAAGTGGCGTCCAGGGAATATGATTTTTTTACCCCAGTCGTCATTTGCTTAGCAAGTGCAAATGGCCTTCGGAGCCTGGTATTATTTTTACGCCCCATAATCATATTTTGCTATAAAAACTGGCATAAATGTAGTAATGTTTTGTCTCCATGGCGCCCCTCAAACTTGCATCTGCGACATCTATACTCTCCTTACTCCTCGGTCGCTACGCCGCTGCTCTCTGATTAGGATCATTCAAAAATTTGTGAAATTTAAATGAAACATCGCGTAGTAACTAAACTAATGCTATTGGATATTTAAGTGCATATTAAAAGCTATGATATTAAACCGGAAGTCAAGTGCATGCTACGAAATAACAGCGGAAGTAAGAAGTCTACCCTGACCAAAAAAAAACAATATTTTTTAACTTTAAAAGTCGTAAAAACACGTGAATAAAGGATTTGATGAAACAATACATTGGTTTGAATTTAAATTTTATAATAATAAAAACATTGTTACAATATGCGTTTAAAATGACTTTTGAAACGTTATATGCATAGTGATAGAACAAAGGTATCAAGAGAGGTTAGACAAACATATGGTGGCAAATTACAGCTACAGACTAAAACGCGAATATTCCACTGAACGTAAAAGGAAATCATATAAAAGGTTTTCCACGAATAAATTGAACTAACTTATTTAATTTTCCTTTTAGTCACCTTACTGTAATATCATAATTTTTTACAATACCATTCTAATTCAGCTATTTTATTTGTTGAAATTTATTTTATTTATTAATATAGTTTTGAATTTTAATCTTTAACTTACACTTATATTTATCTTGGGATTTTTATATTAAGTACTCTTTAGGATCAAGTAGATTGATTGCATTAATTTAATGTTATTACAAATTTATATTTGTGAAATTTCAAATGTGATGTCAGTTGAGCGTACATATCAGCATTCAAATATAATTTTCCCTTTATCCCAAAAAATAGAGCCAATTTGAATAAAGGAATGACAGATTCGGAATCAAAGCCACTAAATAAGCCTAAAATCACTGGTATATCATTGGCAAAAAATCAGTGTTGACCAGTGTAATTATGTAATGCTCATTTGAAAACAAAATACGTGTGGGAAAAAGGTTGCATAAATATATTCTCGGTTTTAAATCTTTATGCCTTTTCCATCTTTCCCATCATAAAGCAGAATATATAGCTATTTGAGCAGATAAGAGCAGAGAAAGAAGACAGACACAGGATAAATAAAAAAAAAACAATTTATTACATCAATCACCAATCTCATCTAGAGATACATACGGACATCTAGCTTACTTACAGCACACAGACCATAAAAGTAATATACATATATACACACGATCTAGCAAGTAGTTACAACTGTAGTTAAATAAGACCAAACACATCGAACGCCTTCCAATTTGCATGACATTTCTGGCGAAAAAAAGCCTTGAATTTGAATCCATAAATGAAGAGGCGTCAGACAGTACTCAGCAGGATGGCATCAAAACCCCCTCCCTTTTCTTTTGCGGGAGGAAAATATTATCTGAATTATATGTATAATATAATTTATATTATTTTAAGATATTATTCTAATTATTTATCTATAAATAACGACCACATAACGCGCATTTAAAAACAAAAAACATGTAAAAAAATTGCTGTATCACTATTTCCCTAGGCATTCCATGTGAATAAAAGTCAACAATACACAACGCACCTACTGACCAAACAGCTGTCGCATCTGGTTCATAATTTTAAATGTCAACGTCCAGATGCGAGAGATGCCGGTACTCCGAAGCCTATGTGGCTATCTAAACAACTCCCTTTTCTTTTGCGGGAGAAAAATGTTATTTCAATTATTTGTCAATAAATAATGACCAGGTAACGCGTATTTAATAACCCAAAACGTGTGGAAAGAATGTTGTATCACTATTGCCCTAGGCATTCCATGTG
>BGPR01000866.1:121767-137967 GCA_013235015.1 Araneus ventricosus
TACACAAAGCACCTACTGACCAAGCAGCTGTCGCATCTGGCTCATAATATGAAATGTCAACGTCCGGATATGAGAGATGCCGGTACTCCTGTGTGGCTGTCTAAACGCCTCCCTTTTTCTTTGCGGGAGGAAAATATTATTTAAATTATTTGTCAATAATTAATGATCATGTAACGCTCATTTTTAAAACAACGCAATAATAGGATATCGATAATTGACATGCAATAGCGAAAAGAGTTTCTGTGGCAGTTTTCGTGTCTATGCAGTATTCTTCTTTGTTAATTAATCCAGTCCAATTTAGATTAAATAAGGAGTTCTGTATATAGGTTCTGTACAGGAGCAGTCATCTCCAAATAAAAGAGTTATTTTTACAGCCATAAATCGGTATAAACTAATAAAACAAGTATGACTCAGATGTGGGTTGAAATAAAATTGAGTCTGCTACAAACACATTACTGTTCAACAGTGAGAAATGCTTCTGGCACGTTTTGAGTGAGGTTTGAGGTCCTTGGGTAGTCTGAACATTTCTTCGGGGGATGGATGGTTCTAGTTTTCTCGAGGTAAAGGAAAGAAGAGTTCATGAATAATTTGACAGAATCGAAGTAACGACGAATGAAGTGAAATACAGATTGGACAACAGCTTGAAGGATGGTATAACCAATGATCATCTTCTAGGTAGCATTCTCCCTGTTCTTGGACGTGTCATTCTGGCCACTTCACTCGCACAGTGGATCTCAGCGCTCCAGATACCACATGAAGAGATCTTGAAAAGAAAAGAAATCGTTACAAAATTTGAAAGAACAAGCCAACTAAATAATTTGGTAATAGAAAGCACCGAAGGCGAATTATTATTGTAAATATGTTCAAAGAAGTAGCAACTACTTTTACAACATAAAGTTGTTCTTATCATTCGTTTCAAAGTGTTGAAAGGCAATTCCACATTTCAGAGTGATTCAAATTTTGTTCTAATATAAAATCCTAATGCAGAACGCCTAGTAACTTTTTACTGAAAATAGCGCATAGTTTTTTCACACTTTTTATTTAATTTGACTTGTTTCATGTTTGTAAAGATGGAATTTCGTAATCGATTTTTTACTCACTTCCTCGTGTCTTAAAATTTTTAAATTTATACACTTGTGTATTCTTGACGACAATACACTGTTTTAATATTTTCAGATTATTTATCTCATTTTTTAGTTAATAACTAACTAGTAAATTTTGTATTAAATACTAATGGCGAATTGAGTTGGAATTTGAGAAAAAAAAATGGTTTCATGATTCCATAGCAATTACAATAAGTTAAAAATAAAATAGTAGAAAATAATTATAACACAATTTTCACTTTTTAGTACACTAGTAAAAGAATAAATAAGTAAAACCTTTTAAAAATATATCATATGTTTACACGTAATTATAATTTAATATCAAACTAAAAATAAATGTTCGTTAAAAATGTTGATTCAGGCGATGACGAACGATAGCGGCTTATGCAAATTCAGTCACTGCTGAATGACGCTGTCGTTTCGCTCACCTGCATTGAACTCTCTCACTCTGCGAAACAACAAGTCAGTTTATGCACTGAGAGTATGTTTGTCTGTATGCATGCTTAGGTGGCACATCTTATCATCATGGTTTTTAAATAAATATCTGCTTTTAATAAATGGATTCGAATTCATTTCCATTCTTACAACATTTATTTTCATACTGCAGTTTGTACATCGATATTAATTGGTCGCCTACTCAATATGTATACATTTTCCGTGCAAACACCAACTTTTCTAACTTTTTAATGGGAAGTCGAATAAAAGAATAGATGGTTCTAAGAGTGGGGGTGCGGAATATAATACAGGAAAGAAGGAAAGGAAAAAGGTATAAAGATTATTATTAGAAACAATTCCTACTCAGTATCTCAAACTATCCTGGATCCCAACACAGCTGGAATGTTGAAATAATTAAGAATTTACAAAATACAGGACTGTTATGCAATAAGAATTCTCCTACTCAGAAGGCCCCCAGAATTTCTATGGCTTTAAAAGAAGCAGAATTACACTAGAATGTAGTGCAATGAATGCTCTTTGAGAAAACAAGGAAATGCGAAAAGGACAAATATTGATATTATCGTGAAAAGTGGCGAAAATTTAGATGTTTTTTCATTGGCCAGACCCATTATTTGAGGCGGATTTTCCAGACGGATTTCCGACATTTTTTTTATTGCTGAAGAAAAATTACATGAAAGAAAGAAAGATTACATTACAGTCCGCATGAGGTTTTTTTCCCTCTTTAATTTAACTCTTTAAAGCGCTATTTTTTTCTAGTAGAAAAATGGCTGTGGGATTGAGATTCATTTAAGAAAAGAAACTCATTTAGCTTATTCGATGAACATTAATTTTTTGTTAATTAATTTTTGCTTATTAATAATTAGTTATCAAGTCCAGACACTTCATTATATTTTGAGAAAAGAAATTAGAACATCAATGTTTTTGTTTTATCGAAAAAATTGGCGAGAACTTATGCCAATTATTATTCACATGACAACCTTAAAAATGTATTTAAAAATTACTGAATTTGGTGTTAAGTATACTTACCACGGCCTTGTAAAGGGTTAACTGAAAACGCTGCCGAAATTTGATTCTCAGCGTAAAATCTATTTTCGTCCAAAATACCATTTTCAAACCATTTTTTTCTTCGGTTTTCACAGAGCGCATCACTTGTACTACATGCTAGCGAAATTCTGCTTCGTTTGCAGCCATAGATGTTTGATGATAACAACCTTGTATTTTATCCAACCATGGGAGAGACAGTTGATGATCGTTAGAAAAAGCAAGGGTTCCGAATCTAAACCGCAGAGATTGTTCTTCTCCCGACTTTTTTCTTTATTTGCACAAGGTGGCGCTTTTTGCGCTTCGTAGGAAAGTGAAGAAAACTGAGTATGCATTTTGAAACCATCCTTTCGACTGATTGGAACCAAAATTGGATAAAGATCTGCAATTTTGAATCCGAAATCGGATAAAGATCTACAATTTTGGATCGAAAATTGGATAAAGATCTACAATTTTGGATCCGAAATTGGATAAAGATCTACAATTTTGGATCCGAAATTGGATAAAGATCTACAATTTTGGATCCGAAATTGCATAAAGATCTACAATTTTGGATCTGAAATTGGATAAAGATCTATAGTTTTGGTGACTAGACAACATACAGAATCAGTTAGTTTTTCAGTTAGTTATTGTTCAAGAAATTGTGTATTGGGCAGTTTTAAATTATGTATAAGGAAAATTTGAAACTGTGATAAGAAATTGTGTATAGTTTGATTTAGCCTTCTTCTTGTGATGCAGTGTGTTGCATGTTTACGTTTTAATTAGCGGTTTCCTGTATTTAAGCTTTCTTTTTTCTGTTTGTTTCCTTATAATTGTATTTTAATTTATGTTATTTGGTAATTAATCAAAATTTTGTACTCGAATTTGCTGGCGTTCTTCGGAACTGTCAGTGGCTCGATATTTGTATATCCGTAAGGACAGGACAAATTGCCAGTTATTATTAAAACTTCTCTAAATCATCACTAGGAATCAATAGCATTTACGAGCCTTTCTTCAGGCCCTGAAATATTTCAATAGTTAATAACTGCAACTGTTTGAAGGTAGGGGAAGAATACGAGAATAATAAATTTATCGATCTCATATCATGCAATGTATTCATTCAAAATAAAATCAATTGGAAACAAAACGCTAATCCAACGCAGCTTTTTTAAGCAACTTAAATTTTCAGATAAGAAACCATTACAAATTTGGTTCATAAGGGAAAAATCTTTGGAAAACTAATATTTGTAGCTTACAGTTGCTTTCGGATTACAAAGAATGAAGTAATTTACAATGATTCTAATAGAAACATTTCATGGCAAATTTAATAAAAAGCCATTGTTTGTAGCAAATATTTATTACTAACCTGTATAGAACAGAAGACCACAAACGTCAAAAAGACACTCCAAGAAAATTTTCCTTTGAATTCATCAGGAACGAGAATAATTTTCTGTAGAATTTCTCAAGATGGAGGAGAAAAGACGCTTTCCTAGAATAAATCTTAGCAATAATTATTTTGGTCGTCGTTTTGATTAAGTAAAAAGCATTGTTTAAAGCCGTATCTCTAAAATGATTTGGAACAATAGATTCTCCACTTCTAACAAGGCAATGTGTTATCTTAATTAATAATTTAATTTTCAATACTGCTTTCAATTGTTAAAGCTAGCTGTTTTTGTATTCTTTTCTGAAACGTCAATTGAGAGAATAGGTTAATTTAAGAAAATTGAAGCCATATAACAAAAACAGAAAATCTCCTTAGACATGCAAAAAAAGTTGGCAAACTTCTAAATTTCTGATTCAGTTAAAATAAAGACAACATTTTAGATGCAAATCGGGTTAATTCCCAACGGCACAAATTTAGCCATTATATGAAGCTAACAATATTTAACCTGTGGCCATATAAAGTTACAAAAACAAATCGAGTCGGTTTATTTATTATTTTTTTTTTTTGTTATATCGGTTGCGGAATGCCTTTTACTTGACGATTATTTAAAAAAAATAACATTGGATTATTGAGAATTCGGTGAGCAAATATTCTGAAAAAAGACAATGATAGAAAGAAACGAAGTCAGATTTTCTAGTTCAGATGTAATATATCCGAAAAATGTCATTTAAGGAGGAAATTTTAAAAGAATCTTGTTTATAATTACAGGGAAAAAATAGGAAAAAAATGTTCACATACATTTTGCCAAACATATAATATATATTTTTTATCCGAAAACATTAATTTAATTACAAAATACTATGTCATACTGACTATCATATATATAAATATAGATTACATACTTTAAAATAAAAAAAACAGACTTTGAAAACTTAATATACTTTGTGATATTATTTTTTCATTGCTCGACCTTGAATTTGATGTTTTCTTGCTTGATAAACTATTGCAAAGATTTGGCGGTTTGTCTGTTATTCTGTTAAAGTATACAAGATTTTATAAATCAGATAAGCAGTTAAAATTTTTGAATTTTAAATAGTTAGGGAGTCCTTGAAATCTGCTGATTTGAAAAATAAAATAATTTTGTTCCTCGTTCTACCACTGAGCTAGAGTACAGAATTTACCAAACTTGTTAGAAACTCAAACAGGCAGAATCCTCTCCCGTTCATATTCTAACACGCGTTATCGACGAGATATTAGAAAATATCTTAACATTTTAGTTTTTTGCGAGTTCTTGGACTTATGGGGTCATTCTACATCTGCTAGAATGATTTGGAATATAACAATAACGACAAAATATATTGCGATTCTTAAACCTATTCAGAATGAATTTAAGACTCGTATGCAATTTAAGCAGTAGCGGCGAATAAGGGAGGAGGTTCCCCCTACTTTTCTGGGAAAAATTTATTTCTTTTTAGGTGTTTAAAACTAGGAATGATTATAAAGCAATAATATTCTGGAAAGCTAGCTAATTTTGTAACAAATTTTTTAAATTTTTTTTGTTTAACCACTATACTCCCGTGTACTGTTAGATATTTTTTGCCTCGCGAGTCTTTCTTTTCATATATAAACACACATTTTTCATATTTTTTATAATTTTCACATGTTTTTCGTCGATGTTAAAACGCGGTATGTAACCGGTTTTTTCCTTCTTTTTTTGTTCGATAAAGTTTCTATGCACACTCATTCAAACTGCAAACCGGAGCTTTTATCTAAGGAGTCAGGCGTATGTCGTAGTGTAAAGTAAAGGTACTTTTAGATATTAGTAAATTTTTTGCCCCTAACTTTTTTCACCCAATCGCCACCACTGTGTGAATTCAAGATCAAATTCGATCTCCAGTCAAATAAAGGTATTAATAAAAAAAGAATTTAAGGTTATATTTTTTTAAATTTATTTTTCTTGGAATTGAACTAAAATAGTCGACGTTATTGATTATATTATGTATCTCCATCGCAATATTAACAACGTTTTTATCACGTTTATTTGCCTGAGAATAGTTCATTTCATACTGATGCCCTGTGTTGCCCCATTGACAATACAGCGCCAACAACTAAATGAGAGCGCTTGACACCAAGAATGCTGTATGCTAATTCATAGAAAGTCGACTCATCGCCAACACCGTCTGAAGAATAAATTACAAAGCCAATAAAATGTATAATAAATAACAGACTTAATGTTTCTTTGCTCTATTTTGGCGATGAACGATTTAATAAGGTCTTGACATACTTAACATACATATTAGAATTAAATGCCGAATAGGTTAAGGAATCACATTGTTACATTAACAGCCCTTAATTTTTCCTTGGCGCTGTGTTGTCAATGGGGCAACACAGGGCATCCGTATGGAATGAACTATTCACAGGCAAATAAACGTGATAAAAATTAAATCATGGAATCAAGAACTTGACACAATCTGATTATAACTATCTACTTAACAAAGATAAACTAAAGGAAATTATAAGGAAAGAGAACTGCCGTATCAGTATGAAATGAGCTGTTCACACGTGAATAAACGAGATGCAAATAAGACAATGACGAGAATTGCTTTGATACACTCAGAATGAAGCTGTCTGTTAACCCAAGTTAAATGAAATAAAATTAGCAGGCAAAACATGAGAACAATTCATCAACCTGATGTACTGAACTGTCTTGAAGCAAATTAAATTTTCATGTAAGAAAATATTTCAAACTACTTTGATAAGGAAATAAAGCATTAAAATCCTATGGAGCTTACAGAGAATTTTTAAACCCCGAAGAATTAAGATAACTTGAATAATTCTAAATGAAGTTTTTCATAGTAAGTTTACAAAATGCCCAGTATTTGCAGCAAATATTCGTTACTAACCTGTACTGAAAAAAGGCTGCAAACTTCAAAGGATGACTTGATTTCGCCAGAAATAAAAACAACCTTCCACAAAACTTTCCAAAATGACCGAGAACAGATGTTTTCCTCGAATAAATCTCAGCAATAATGATTTTGGACATTATTCAGATTATGAAAAAAGCGTTGTTTAAAACTATGTCTCTAAAACGATATTGAACAATGGATACTCCAAAGTCAATAATGTTATCATTTGTTGTAGCTAATTTCTATTTTAGACAATATTTTCCATTGTTATATTTGTATTCGATTCTGAAACCACTGTCGATGGAATTAACCTTATGTGAGAAAGTTGAAGCAATCTGTCAAATAGGGATTTTTTATAAAAATGCAATAAAAAAAAGAAAAATTCTATTTTCTAACCAGTTTTAAAAACAAGAAAGAAAAAAGAGATAGGCTTTTACGTGCAAATCCGAGTTTGATTCACTTCGGTACATATTTTGCTAATACAGTACAAACCCGGTTAACAGAACTAAATGGGGGGGGGGGGAAACAGTTTCGGATATCGATTTTTTCGGTTAAGAAATGAACATCTCTTACTATTTTGCTTCTAATTACAGCACGCAATTTTAATATGTTATGAGTGTAAAACAAATTCAAAAGTTTCTTTGCAGGCTACACTTATGTTCTGTATTTAAGTTAACCCTCCGCCCATAGCAATATTTGCACCGTCGAGTTCAGGCACGTCTGACGAGTGCAGACAGTGGCTGTTTTTCGCACAGGTGTTAGAGGAGCTCGCCTGGTACTTCGAGACCCTAGGGGGGGGGCTCAAAATATATTTGATGTATATTGCAGTGCTAGGCCTACGCCGAATTTACGACATTGGGTAGAAGGGCCTCAAAACAATCTTACGCCAATGGCCTCATATTGTCGAAATCCGCCACTGCTCTTTGATGATAATAAATTGAATTTTTTTCTTGCAGTCATTTAAATAGACTCAAGCTTAATATACTTATTGTAGGTAAAGAGATGGTATCTCACTTTTGACGATTGGGGATAAAATATGCTCCTAATAGTATGCGGAGTTGATCTTAACATTTTTATCCACTCTCTTTACCATTGTAAACAGTAACAATCATAAATCTCTTAGGAGAACTTTATTTAGATATTTTGAACCATTTTTTAAAGATATTTTCACCTCCTTGGTGATAATAAATTTATCTTTTTTTCTTGAAGTCATTTAAATAGATGTAGATGCACGCTTCACCTATTATTACAACACTTTCCCATTTTTGTCCGGACAAATGCTTTTTACAAAGAATTCTATGGCGTTTTCTGCGTTCAGCAATATGTCGTGGAGAAAGACGATGAAAATTGTATTGTTTGCGTTTTGGGGATTCAAATCAGTGCTAATAATTTTGTTTACAGATGATACCGAGCATTTTAATGATTTTGCAACAAATCTTTGACTTGGAAGATTTTCTTTTAACATTAAAGATCTCATCTTTGAAGAACTGCGTTTCTCCCTTTGATACGTATTTGGAACAATTTTCCCACTTGAAACCAAACCTGTACGATTTTTTCCTTTCTTCCTAACAATATAACCTATTGCAGTTTTAGATTGCAAAAAACTATAGCTTTCACAGCGTCTTTAAATAACTGAATAAAATTAATTCTCTTTGGAAAGAGCAAAAGCGTAGCCTTTCATCCATCGCTTCTTTAAAACTGCCATTTTGCGTGGAAACAAAAATTTTATGTTGCAGATGATAACATATAGCTTCAAAAATGTAATTTGTTGCGAAAATAAATTTTTCCAAGCAAACGAATTTTTCCTACAACGAAACGAAATCATTCTAAAAATGTGCGAACACCCTCTGTAATAATATTGTTTGCAGATAAAGACATTATTATTAGAAGCTTTATCAATGGGAGCGACGATGAAATTGTGTTTTAGTTCTTGAATAGCATTTTTATATTAGAAAAATTATAAGATTTTTATTCGATTGAATTATAGGACTACAGGTGATAAATCTTTTCAACAGACAATAAAGATTCCATTCCCATTCAGCGAAGAAATAAAGAGGAACAGAGTAAGTATTCAAGAAAATCATTTAGGCTAACCCTGTACTTCAGAAGTCCAACCCCTTGGGGCAATGGCAATTTCGTTTTCCATAATGAGTTACTGTCCGGACATTGAATTGTCTCCAAACCACATCTTTAATTGTCCTGATATCCTGAGAGCGTGGCAGGGTGTCTGCTTCTCCCCTGCAGAAGAACTAAACTTCTACAAGATCGCACAGGCTAAGACTGTACTTTATATTCATGGTTTTATATGATTCAATCAGTGAACACGTCATCATCGTCCACGAAATTTTGTGATTTTCATCTTGAATAGACACGCTTCTTCCAGTCGTGTACCACAAATCGTTAAATGCATATGAAAAAAATTATGACTAAAGCTGTACTTATAAAAGGCTACCTCAAACGACGGTAAAATAAATATATTACGGTAAAAATCAATAAATTAGCAATATGCTACAAAGGCTGATAGATTCTGAAAGCAGTTATTAAAGATTAGAGGGATCTGATTAAACCGGTTCTTTGTTAAGTCACTGCTGAGAACATTTGCTTCCTTCATTCAGAGCTAGAATAGAGTCCCGCTAATCCGGCCTAGAAAGGACCGGACCCTGTAAGGATCACCCAAAGTCCGGATTAAGCGGAATTTGCCTTAAAATGCGTGTAATACAAGTTTTAGAAAGATTATTATTTTATTATTTTCGTATAAACAACTCATTAAAATTAGTATATCCTGCTTGTTTTTTAAATTCCGCCCGGATTAGCCGGATATCCCGACAAGCGGGGTACAGATTAGCGGGATTGTACTGTATAAGCAACATCTGTTTAAACTAAGGTTTATTTGTTTGAAAATGATTCTTAATTTATATCTGAAGCATTTTGATGTTTTTATCACATTTATATATTTCGTCTTGTTCTTCGTTGAACAAAGACTTATTTTTCGCATAATGTTTATATTTTTTCCAAATTTTAAATTTCATTTTTAAACATCTTATTCTAATCATTGATATGTTCTTATAGCTATTAAAGTATGAAATTTAATTGCAGATAAAGGATTACAAATGCGTTTCTTTCAGATTTTGAAAAAAATCAAGGCTCTCTATTATTCTGTACTCATTTTTCACCTATGAATGAAATAATCTGCTGACAAACGATTTCCGTTTCAACACACCACAATAATCCATTAATCAAATGTTTCGACTGATGATGCTTTCAGGGCTAAAGCAAATAACAAATTAATTTCGAAAATCGTTGAAGGCAACAGGCGAAAGATTTTCTCATTATAATATTCGATGAATTTTTGATTTTACAACTGCGATTTCAATTTTATGGTTTGCTTTATTTCTAAGATGTATTTATCGGGATATTTTCTCATTTAGCTATCCAAAGGGCTTGAAGCAGATAGTTTTTTTCAATATTGTGATTTGACAGCATTTCATGTTTAATTTATGCAGCAATTTCCATGCATGTTGTTGCAATTCACTGGAAGAATTTTTATATGTGTTTGAAAAATTTATTAGATTTCGTGGAAATTAATCTTAAAGGAAACCTGGATGATTCGATCGTTTTCTACATTAGTATCTAAAAATTCAGTTACAAACCAATTTTCCGCAATTATTCAAAATTATTCTCAATATTAAAAAAAATGGTATCGTATATATTTTGAAGAATTTTCAGTATAACACAAGCATCTGAATAATATTATATACCATTTATACAGTTAAAAACTAACACTTTTCAAGAAAACGTGAAACTGGCCATTTTCCTTGATTGAGATCTTCGTCTGTAGGAGTGTTTCTTAGAAAAAAATATCTCATGATTGGTTGATTAAAGTAAAAATGAGTTATTACAATCTTTTAGACAATGAATGAGCATACAGGGCTGTGTGTGGGATTGAAGATGGTCAGCCGCAGGGGGACGTCACCCAAAGATTAATAGGGTCTCTAATTGTGGGATCCAGGTTTTGGATTCAATTCTAAACTACAGGTACAGCACCAGTAAGGTCGTCCAAGAGCTGCGACACCTACAAATCATCAATACGTGGCATTAAATGCACTACCTCCAGAAGAACTCGCTCAAGACCTCGCTGCTATGACTAGAACAATAATTTCTAGACAAATTTTTATAAAGATACGTAGCTGAGAAGAGCCGTTACGCCGGCAACCTGTGGCATGCGTTCCATCAACATATCTCAGAAGACAGCCCGTTTATTTTTGGAACCAGGAACACCATTCTTGGACACAGCAATATTGGATCCATATCCTCTCCACTGATGAGTCAAGATTCAGTACATAAAGTGATTCTCTGCAAATCATCATCTAAAGAGAGCTTAAGGCCTGTTACTGTCCCTCCAAAACAAGGGAAATCGTTCACTTCGAAGGAAATGGAAAGCTTGTGCGGGTGAATCACATTGAATTACCGTACACCTTTGGGTATCTTTGAAATGGGTTCTCTGACAACACAGCGGTATAGCGATGAGTTCTTGAAAACTCTGCGAGGCTTTTCTAGGGAGTTGTTGGTGACAATTTTATTTTTATGGACGACAACGCAAAGCTACAGAAAGCTCACTCTGCGGGCGATATTCTGAAAGAAGAACGTATTTATTGAATGGTGTAGTCAACCAGATCACAATCCTATATGGCGTGTTTGTGATGCTCTAAGAAACACTGCACGATCTCAATCCTCTCGCAAGGCCTTAAAAAAATTTAAATTTTCCTGTTTAGAGGAGTGCATTTTTTGTCAAAAACTTTGATCTCATTTTCAGCATGAAGGCGAGGTGTAAGTCTCATGAAGCAGTACGGGGAGGGGACACACTCTCCATTAGCCTGAAGATTCTGAAAATATCAGAAGTCATGTTCTGACAATTCTTAGTCTTCCTTTTTATTATGCTAATTTGCTGTTGGCTTTGTATAAAATTTCATTGCAATAAGCCGATTATTCATATGTTTCGCGTTTGTAACCTAATTTTTGTACACCAGTGTATATTGTTGAAAAAATGTAATGTCGCTTTCCTGCTTCACTAGTCTTATGTTTGGGAAGAGAGTTTTACAGGAGTAGTATGGGATGGCCAGTCCTGAACCCCTGGCATTGGTGACCATTTCGGCGGCCTTGGCGAAAAATCGATGATTCCAGAAAATGCGACCTTTTCTCGATATCTCTATTAGGAAAGAAAATACGCTTGAATGTACGAGAAAACTCCATGTGTCGTCACGGCCTATCGGGGAGAGTATAAAAGAGCTGCGCCTTGATCAGAGAGGAGTGTGTTTTGATCGACTGGAACGACTTTGGAATTTCGTCTGCAGTGCGAGCTAGAAAGCCGGTGAGCTGAGCGCTATTGAAAGTGCTGTTATTGTCGTCATTAGTGATTTGTTGACTGTTTGTGTTGCTAAATCTCAAAGTGCTGAACTGTTATTACCTGTGAATTGTTCTCTGTTTACGTTGCTAATCTGTGTAAGATCTATTGTTTTCTGTTACGTGTTCTACGTGTTTTCCGGCATATTTGTGAATAAACCTTCATTCTTCATTATTTTGCGTGTTGGACTGTTTACACCATAAACCCACAGAACGATTTTTGTAACAATATATATGCTGTAATAATAAAAAAATATAGAAACACATCTTGGATAAAAATTTCTTCAAACTTTTATGATATACAGTGAATAATGAGAGTAAATGCAGTTAAGTTCATTAATATTCATTCCTTACCGTAATATCTCAATCCAACTTATTACAGTAATCTTTCATGGAGAAATTAAATGGATGGTTAGCTCTTTGGCTCGAAGTCACTAAGTAACAAATACTTGTAAGAAAGCACAATGCGCTATTTCTCCCAAATAAAATTGTTTATCTTTGAATATAATTTCCATTTTTTATCTTATAAATTTACAATAGAGACATTTAAATAAAAAATTAAGATGCCCAACTGAATAAAAATATTTTAAATACAATTCTTTTCTTGGAAAGGAAAACAGTTAAGATAAAAAACAAATATGTAATAATATAAATAAATATTTATGATTAATTATTATGATAATTAATATATTGCATTAATCATAAATAGATAACTACAATGTTTAGTGCATGATGTGATTTAACAGTAGTAATGATATCTCATATATTTTAAGATTAGATATCATAAGATTTTGCCTCATGTTTGTATTTTAAAATATGTGTTCGTATCTTTTTATGATATACACTCAAAGTATACCATGCGAAGATTTTTATTCGTTGTCTGCTGTTATTTTTTGTTACTTATTAGCCAAAATAGCATGCAAAAAAGTAAGTGGTTTAATGAACAGCAGTTACTTTACATAGGTCCAAATCATTATTAATATTTGTTTAAAAATGTAAAACAATTCGGGGAAGCAAATTTGCAATAAAAAGTAATTGCTAAACGCCCAATATATGTTTTTAACTCCTAGATTTAAATTTAGGATTGAAAGGCATATTCAGAAGTGCACTGTTCCAATAGAGTTTAAATTAATTCTTTAGAAGTTTAATTGCTCATGATTACTGATGGATATTAAGCTGAAAATTATCCAGATTTCTGCTTACTGAATTCTTTTCGTACCTCTGAATTCCTTCCAACAGCTTTATTCGTTGTGTCTGTCTAACTACTAATTAAAAGTATCCATTCCAAATAATAAGTTATTATCGAGAGGTGCTCCGTTATCAACGCATCCAGTAATAAAATGTTATTGGGTATCCAACGACAGAAAAAACTACTGTATATGCAATAATATTTTAATTGAATAAAACTGTCTTTGTCCCATAGTTGACAATGATGGATGAATAAAAGAATCATTCGAAAATTTGAAAAAATTTCATTGGTTGACGGCCAGATATTCACACCGGCCTTCAAATAAAACTTCCGGATATTTACTTCTTTAAAGCTTAATTCCATCATTTTGGATATTGGGCTTTAACAGCCGCGAATTTCACATGATCGTAGGGTACTAGTCCTTCAGTGAAACATGATGCTCTATCTTTTAGCGATTTTAATATTAAATTTGAAGCAGAGTTATTCAGTTTATGTAAAGGTGAGTGGAACTGTTTTCGTAAATAAAATGAATTTGAAATTTTTATTACTAATATAATAGCTCAGATCTCTCGGTAACGCTCTGACGTCACCAACAATAAAACTCTCGTCATAGCACTGCGAAACGTTAAACAGCCTTATTCCATTGTTAGAGAAGCTAAATTTCAGTATTTTTTAATTTAAAAGAGTAACTGTCGTTCTAATTTCAAATTTAATAGCTCTAAATTAGTGAAATAAAATTTGCTATCGATTGATATAAAATTTATCTCGCTATGATCAATAGTTCCCGAGAAATTTTAAATTATATTATTCATATATTTCAAATTTCCGTTTCTTAATAGAAAGTAGTAAATTACGTCAGTGGTATATCATGCGCGTGATATAGTTTGGACGCCACGGTGCATCTCATTACTTATTGCAATCGTGATGATATAATTTGATAATATTTTTTGGAAACGTTTGACAAGAAGAGAAGTGCTTTGTTTTGATTAGAATTTCGAAAAAGGATTCTTTTGAAATTTCAACTTTTGACTCACGTTTGACAAGCTGAGCATTTCATGGTTATTGAATTATAATAAAATTGTTAAACAACGAAAAATACTTCACACGGAATGTTGCTTACCCAGAGGTTTTTTGATTAAAGAAATATGTAAATAAAAAAGTATTTCCTATCATAAAACATATGTTTATTTTATTTGTATTCAATCAATGTCAAACATTTCTCTCGCATATAGATCTATTTAAACACGTCAACTTTGACGGGAAATCTGTCGAATGAAGAGGCAATTTGCACCCGCCATGGTATGACGGGTGATTTTCTAGTTTATTAAGATTAACCAATAAACAAAATTGATTTTTGTCTTAAAATCATTACGGCCATTCATATGATTTTAATGTTAAATATTACCTCTTTAAAAAAAATACCTTTAATCTCTTCGTATATTATTCAACAAGATTTTTATTGTCTAAGATACAAATCTTTAAAGATAAATTATATCCTTTTTTACAAACTCGAACACAGCCTTCTGATCGAAGAACTGAACTAATTCTTGTTTCTCATTCTTGGGCACATTTAAGAAAGCACGAGGGTCGCGGTGGCATAGTGGTAAGGCCTCGGCCTTAGGGCAGAATGGTTCCAGGTACGAAATTTAACTCCACTGAGCATCCGTCATTTATTTGGGCTAGTTGCACGCTAAATCAGACGAAAGGAGTCAAACGTCCTCCCGCTGGTGTGGTGCGGAACTTAGATATGGGGGTGCCAGCTCAAGTGCTATTCTCGTCGTCTGCCCTCGGCTCCTTCCCAAAATAATCCTTGCGTTGCTCCAAAACGGGACGTTAATATGACTATACTGGTCTGAAGGTGGTGCAAAAACTTAAATGCGATGGAATTATTATTACGTTTAAACTCCTGGTGTGTTTTTAGAGGATTCGGTGCTTGTGTGTTTTGACTTTTTAACCCTTGCCTTTTGGAAATGGTCTTTTAATTTTTAAAAAAATTCATCTTTTAGAATCGTAGTGTGTTTTAATGTTTTTGTGATTATGTGATTTCGTTTTTAATTATATATGCGTTTACAAAATTTTTATGATTTTGTGTATTCTCTGTGTTCAGCTTTTTATTTTCTAGCGCACTTTTCTTTTATTTACCCGTTGTGGCTTTTGTTCTTTGTGTGTTTGTTGTTTATAGCACTCTGTAAATGGAGTTTTCTCTGTAGTGTGCTTTTCTTTAAATAAATAACTAATAAATAAATTATAAATTAATCGCTTTAAGAAGTTACTGTAATTAAGTTAGCATCGATTAATAAATTTGTCAGTTTAATTTAAAAAGAATCTTATTTGATAGAGCTGGTATCAAGATCTTTTTTTATTTAGATTTATATTGTAAATTGATACCTATTGTAATATCTGTATTGTTTATGTGGTTAATGAAGAATTGCCGGGAGAATCGATGACTTCCCGAGGTCAGGTGAGTAGAGCGGCGGACGCAAGTCAGAACTAGAAGTACAGTTGGCTGCATTTGGGCTCAGTGGGCTTACGTTCATTAAATTCCGTACGGCTTCGGTCAGATAGGACGAGCTAATTTATTTTGTACAATGGCTCCATACACATACATACATTAAAATTTATCAAACGTTTCCTTTTCAATACTGCAATTCGGAGATTAAACGAAGATCAATTTTTCCTGATGTTGTTATTCAGTCTTTTGATCATGCTGCGACTGTATTCTTGATTCAATATAATTTGTTC
>BGPR01000866.1:137977-174017 GCA_013235015.1 Araneus ventricosus
AAAGGAATTCTTTACTAAGAATTTTTGCCACCAAATCAGACAATAAATTCGTAAAATACTATTCCCAAATGGCAGTTTTAAAAGCACAAGTCGAAAAAAGACCCAGAACTGATCAATTGTCGCGTTGTTGACTTCCAGAATAACAATGCTCGGCTCCGCATAGCCATGAATATCAAACGAAGACTTATTGATATGGCTGAGATGTTTTGCATCATTCCCCGTATTCACCGTACCTTCTAGATAGGAAATTTTGTAATTGCTTTAACGGAATCATTCAAAAGTTTTAACGGTATATAATGATAATAGTAATTATACTTATTATTTAACGTCCTTAAAGCTGTTTTTATGATTATTATGTTTGAAAATTAAATTATGACTCTGATTGATATATCATATGAATAGAAAATTATTTAATGCTTCAAAATTATTAATATTTTAATAAAAGATGTTTATAAATTTTTAATTAAATTAAATATTTATTTTAAGAAATACTTTCAAAAATGGAAACGGAAGCGTTATCGAACCCTGGGCAAAAGGTTTGTCAATGCTATTCGTACTTCAACAACGGTGACAACTTACTGGTATATAAGCTATTCCGAAAGTTTGAGGGACATTTTCTCCCAATTGGCTGGCCATTGCGCTTTAGCATTTCAATGGAAGAACAACCTAAAGGTATACGATTAATAAACCAAGTCTCATCCCAAACTGAATTTCTCAAGTCGTGCCCTCCCCTTTTTAGACGAGAAGATTAGCGGTTTGATTCATTTGTAAATTAACTTTTGACTAAACATGGCCGAAAAATATACCTTGTGCTAAGGGTTACAGTGGTATATATATGAGGGGATATGAACATCTTGAGCCATTCCAATCCTTGAAATTTAAGAACTGTATCAATCTACCCCAACTCTCCCTAATAAATGCACAAGGTGCAGAAGACGAGAATCCTCTTTTCGGAAGCTGTGTGCTCGTGAAAGGTATTTAATATTTTATCGCTTTAATCCTGAAAACTTGGGAAACAAAATTCTGGTACATTTTTTCATTTTAGTCCCTCATGAGTCGTATTGTCCACCATTAACAACATTACTTTCGAGTACCATGTTGGGAACTTTCTAAGGAGACATACGATTGTTAAACCTCGAAAATTTTCGATTTTATGAAAAAAAAATATATATATTATTTCCCGTCTTTTCTGAAAATTTAAAACAATCCGAGTTAAACAATTTTCATAATTATGAAAGTTATGTAGGAAAATGTATCATCTATTCAACATAAACATTGAATATGGTCATAAATTTAAAGCGCTATATCTCAAAATGTGTTTCTTTTATATTATGCGCACGATATATCAAGAACTATTGAATATTTTTTCATGAAATGTTTACCGAATATGCATTGTTTTATGTTCTACAAATTGAACCACATTTTTGTACATATTTTCGCCAAAGAAGTTTTTTGTGGGGGGGGGGAGGGTAGAAAAGTTGAAATTTTAGCAATTTTTAACATTTTTATTTTAAATTGATATATAAAATAGAAATTAAATTTAAATGTTAATAAATTGAGGTTCAGTTTCTTAAACAGACTGTTTGTATTACTTAGATAACCAAAACATTGTGTTTAGACAAATATTTTATCTGTTGGAAGCCGTTGAAATAACAGACATACGATAGATACACTTTCTTTATTGAAAGTCATAATGATAATAAATATAACGTTCAGTAGAATAGTTTGTCTACGAAAACATAAGGTTTAAACACAACTACTCGAGTTAACTGATTCATAATTTACTAAACATCACAGTAGATGAGTAGAGAGCATCTTATTGCACTTAACACCAGGAGTGGCGATAGAGTTTACCCGACAGGGGGGACGAGTGTAATGAAATTGGTCTAAAATTTTGGCCATATTATTATTTATCAACTACAGTTGAATACCCCGTACAAAAATTTTCCCCGACGGGGGGGGGACACAGCATCCCCGACAGGGGGCCCTGACCCCCCGGTTTTCCCTCTGGCGCCACCCCTGCTTAACACATCATGCTGCATCGGCATCACAAATTAAAAGAAGCTAGAGAGATACAGTAAAACCAAGTAGACTTTATATATCTGCTGTGACGTCATAGGCAGCTGACGTAGGAATTCGGAATAATCAACTGTTGCCAACATTATCCGTAATCATGCGCGCAAGGTGGCTCTCTCATTTTTCTCCAAAAATTAAACCATGTTTATTACTCTCTCAAATAAATACATACCAATATAAAGGTTTGAAAATGTGTGCACTATAAGAGAAAGAACAAATATTTTTCTAGAAAAAAAGATAGTATGTTAATTGCATTGTTTCACAGATATAATGTATCGAATTTGACAGTCTCCCCCATTTTTTCGAGGTTTAAGAGTCGTATGTCCCCTTAAGATAACGCAAGACAAATGGTTTGAATAAAATTCCTGTGTTTCGCAGTATTTTTTAATTTTTTTACCAACTTTAAAATAAATTAATTTCAATAAATTGAATGATAATTTGTGAAATAAATCTGAAAATTTCGATTAATTATTTTGACTGCATGGTCTATTTGGCATTTAATCACTTTGAAGACAAAATTGATTGAAAAAATAAGTTGAAGAATTTTTTTCCCTGAAACCTAGAAAAATAACCAATATTAGGAGATGGCTCCTAAAATTGCATTAGGATTTCCAGAATTCAATTAAATTTCATTTAGTTGTTTACTAATTGAAAATGCTATAAGAGTTTGGCAGAGGTTTGTTTGCTAATAATACTCCGAGAGAATAAAAACGGTTTATCTATCTGCAAGAAGAATAATTGAAATGCTAATTATGAATTCCAACAAATAATCATGCTAAATCGTTAAAATCATTTTTTCCCTTGAAACCTGCTGCCGTTTAAGTAATGTGCATGCAAAAAGGCACAGAGCAATAAAAATGCCAGTCATTGAAATAATAATCAACCTATCGTTCTTTCAATAACTAAATTATTGAGCAATTACCAGGAATGATTCTGCTGTTAAATGATGCGCTTTAGTTTTCATTTAACAAATTGAATAAACGCAATCTGCGTTTACGGCTGCACGTTTGTTGACTCGGTAACTAACCACTTAACTTGATAAACGAGTTCTCATTTGTTAGTATTTTGAATTTTTGGCATCATTATTACCGTCAATTTTCTGTATTGAATTTCAATTTTCAAAACAAAATTTTTTAAGTACATTTTTAAAAAGTGAATACATTTTTCTGATTGCTGCGTGAACGAAATTGCAATGATACGTCATATTACGCTATAAGTAGTAAGGATATTAAGTAATCTGTTTTTAACGTAGGACTACGTTCCTCCCATTGGGGTCTCAGGAAGGAATTTGATTCACACACCAAAACGCCACAAAAAACGTTGTATGGGAGATCCTCTATATATCGGTTACTACATATGTTAAAAGCATAACTAATGTCTTATTTTAGAGATAAAAGGTAACAACAGAAGTTACAAAAAATTTAAAATCGGAATTGTAGTTCAGCGACTACTGTGTCGCAAAGTTGGGCAAAAATACACATGAATTGGCGACGCGATCCTCTATATATCGGTAATTACATATGTTAAAATTGAGTGAGATAATTCAGTGTTATAAGTATGTGAGAATTGATAGCAACTTCGAGAAACAAAAGAGAATCGCTAGTAACATAGAAAAAACCCAAAAAACTTCGAGGAACAAAAGAGCCACACAAATAAAGTAATCCTACGCCTTTAACATCAGCGGCTGTTTCAAAAAGACACAGCCTCCCCTCATTTTTTTTTCTTTTAACATTCAGATTCTGTGTAAACGCGATTTTAACCTCTGGCTTGGTTAAGAACTATGCTATGTCAAAAATATTAAATTTTGACTTGTGCCATATATACACTGAGTTTATAAACTTTAAGACCAGCAAAAAATATTTTTGATTTTTTATAAATTTTAAACCAGAAGGAAAAAGTTAGTTTCAATATTATCATTAAGTAGAAATGCTAATAATAAATGTAAGCAGAATGCATTTCAGAAATTTATTACGAAAATAAAACAATCATTAAAAACGCTATTTCAATAAATTTAAAGTATTTGCACTTAAAATTAGTTATATTAAATTGCTTGTGGCCTTTAAAGTCATTGAATTGCGTTACATTTTTTGGCGTTTTCTATCGTGTTATTTGTTACTTCCACACTAATGCCAAAAGCAAATAAACTAACTGATTTTGATATAGGGCAGATTCAAGATTTTGTCTTAACATTAACGCCGCTGTATACCGCAGAATGGGTATACGTGGAAGGGAGTGCATACCGTGATGATTGACCTCACTTTTGTCCTTGTTTTCGTTAAGTTGTCCTGACCCCTGTGCGATGTGCCCATAGGAAACAGAGCACAAAGGAATGCTCGATGTATGTAGCGATGAATGTAGTTGTAAATATATTGACCATAAGGGGTATCGATTGGATTTACAGGGCCAAAGAACATAATTGAATTTTAAAATGATGAATGATGTTTAGTTATGGTATGAGAAACAACACATTACAATATACTTGATATGAAATTGGCAAGAAAAAAAATTGGTAGCTTAAAATTGGGAAGGATAATAGACAAGTAACCCAACTAATCTAGGTTATATAAAAGGAAGAAAAAAACACAAAAAACATACTTCTAGTTGAGAAAAACATACGGATACCTATATACAAAAATATACAATCTAAGAACAAATAATAAAATAACAGGAATAAAACTATTAGAAAGGAAAGCATGGAAATTTGAGCTAATCATAACATGGTGATGATAATGCATTGAAAGGAGAGCTAAATTTTTTAAAAACTACGCAAAACTTGAGCATGCGATGCAATTTGAGCAGATGAGGAGTCAAATGAGAGTTCAAAAAAGTCCGTTGGCTGAGAGTCTATTGATTTTACAGAGTGTCAATACTTTGAGACCTTCAAAACATTGAAGTTGGGTGGGAAGGGAATGTCTTTATTTTCAGAGATAAAGTTAATCAGTTTTCTTATTTTAATTCTTGGTAATGGGTTGTTGAGGATTCTTTTCCACCAGAGATATTCTAGGTCGTTTGAAGGTTTGGTAAGATGAAATGAGCTTGTAAGGTGACAGCTGGTTGCGAAGTGCAGAGGGCTTCTCAACTGGCCACAACCACAGCAATCGGTCGTTCTAAGGCTAAATCTCTTAAGGTAAGTTGGGAATGGGCCATGCCCCGTTGTAAACATGATTCCTGGTCTTTTCCACGGTGCTGGGGAAGTCTTGACCTTCGGAAGGATGAGGTGGACGTTCCTTCCAGTGTCACTGTTGTCCCATTTACTCTGCCAGAGTTGGGTAGAGACGGCATGAAGATTCTTTTTCAGGTAGCTCCTAGGTGCTGGATATTGTGTTGGGATCCCTTTCAAGGTAGCTTTCTTGGCGAGAAAATCCGCTGCCTCGTTACCCGCATGTCTAACATGCGTTTTAATCCAGCTGAGTTTAATGTTTGGAGAGTTGAGAAGGATGTTGTGACTATCTTGTTTTGAATATATAGAATTGCCTTAAGTTTAAAACAGCTCCTCATAAAATCGCTTTGCTCTTCCATTTTCACACAGCACAGTATGCGCAAGATACTCTGTTGAACATAACTGAAAGTAGCGTATCTTTTTGCTTCCGAACGAAAACTGAACCGAGATGAAAGTCAAAAGTCACTTGATCAGCGCAAGTATTTTGTATTCCGACGGTTTGTTTTGGCATCTTATAGAATACCTAGGAAATGTGTGATATTTATCGGCTCATACTCTGCTCCAAAATGCCAGAAATTGCATACAATGCCTGCATTCCATACTTTGGCGGTAATACAGGTATTGCAAAAATTCGCCTGCTGTTCAAAGGATTACTTTTAGAATTTATTTTATTATAAAGAATCGTAATGGATTAAATATGATAATTTTGTGATTGATACCGAATGTAGGACTTGCAAACCATTTATAGCATTTATAAAATTTCCACTTCTTTAAAAAAGAATAAATCAATGATTCTGTAATTTTCAGAATCATTAGTAAGCAGTAGGTTATTGCTTTAATTTATAATCAGTTTTCAAAAGAATGCACATAATTTTCCACTTTCTTTTTCTTATCCTTTGTAATGTGCTGATTGCCTCTGAACCGATTTGTTTCGGTCTTTTTCCTGATCTGCTGTTTCTTTTTTCATCCATAATAAATAAACACTCTCTAAACAGACAGTAAGTAAGAAAGTCACATATGCATCTTGCAAACACTGGAAAATAAATGAAAAAAGTTGTATTTCGTTTCTAAAAACGATTTCACAATTTGGTAAACAAACAAATCAGAGTACTGTTGAGTTGTAGGTATCCTTTTCCCGAAGCAAAGAATTAAATTAAATAAAGACAAACTAGAGCAAAGGTTATTTACTAGCTAGGCTGTAGCAGTCGACATTTCAAAATCGAAAGTGTTGAACAGCTGATGAAACGTCAACAGTGACCTTCACGTTTCTGACTATATCTTCTCAACTAATTAAAGTACACACATGTGAGATACTTTAAAATGTTCATAAGGGTTTCGGCTATCAAATGCAATCATAAAAAATATTGAAAAATTGAAGGTCCTATAGGAAACAGCTGTTTTAGAAACTAATGCATGCGCATTTTTTTCTATAAAATTACTGAAAAACAGTAGTTTTATGAAGTTGTGACATATAAACCCAGAAGTATTGTGAAAAATAGCTTTTCCAGGATAATAAATCCCAATAGTTCTGGAAACTGGCTTATGATGAAATTTATTTTGTATCCATATGATGGCTAGGAAACTCTTTACTGAAGAAAGAAGGGTTTATTATTTCTTCTAGAGAGATTTCCAAAGAAGCATTTGAGAGAAGTGAATTGAATTCTTTACTAAACTGCAGTGATGATAGTGGATTATAGAGCCTTTAAGATATTAGTTTCGATGAATCAAAAAGTAAATTAGATGATGATTATGATTAGTGTGAACTAGAGAAACACGAAGAAGTTGTACCCTTTATTCATCAGTTGCTTTCAGTTTGTCATATCTGAAGTAGTGAAAACCACAACTTTATTGTAATTTATTCCAATACTTTCTAAATGACAATAGTTTTTGGAAAACTTTGAGAAAAAAATATGCATCTTTAACGTGTTGTTAATTCTTTGTTTTTTAATCAATTAAATTTATAAAGTTGTTAAGGTTTTCAATTAGCAATACAATCTCGTTGGTTTCTACACTGCCAATGCGCAAAGCAGTTAACTGTTAGGATAAGGTTCTACATTGCAGGGAGGCAAACAACTCACACACGCGCGCACGCACACAAACACATTCAAAAGAATTTTAAAAGGACAACTAGATCAGAGTAAGCCGTTAGTCTGTTTAAAAGGTTAATAAAAAGTAATTTATTTCAATTGGATGTTGAATATATATTGTGACTTTTTACATCTAAAAGAAAAAGAGTTCGAAAATGAGATGTCTTCTGAGGGGCAAATATCAGTAATATTTCTGTACGGCCTTCTTCTTTCTCTTATTCCTGCACATGTAGGTGACCAGGGCCACCAGGGTCTCGGCGAAGTCGAAGAGAGCCACCAGGGATAAACCCAGCCACATGCCCATGTAGCCACCGATGTAGCTGAACATCTCCACGCTCTGCAATAAGGTACATCAGCTGTATTAAGGACTTTAGTTTGTATATTACTGAAATAACATTTTTAATTAACAACCCGTGATTAGTATAGAGCCCTCTATGGAAATTTCATCAGCCGTAAATATTATATACTATATTTCAATGGTTTTCGTTCCGCATGAGAGAGGGGGAAAAAAGAAAAGACCAGGATTAAATAAAATTTAAGTTTTTTTTTTTTTACCTATTTCTATCCGCTGTTTTTACTAGTAGGTGATATTTTTTCTAAATCTCCTAGGGAGATCATTTTCTGCATCTAGAATAAGTTAGAAAACGAAGTATGTAAATGACGCTTTACGTAAGTTTCTGTCAGTTGGGAAAAATATTTTTAAAACTTATATAAGTGGTGAAGTAAAATTTAATCAAAAATAGCTTTAAAAACACACTTTTATTAGTGTTCTAAACGGGGTGTAAAAAATCATATATATTTTTTTTATTTAAATCGGCCTTTTCGACTAAAATTAGAGTTTTTAAAAAACAAATTAAATCCGATTTTTTTAAAAATAAGTTTAACTACTCTATATATAGAGAGCTGGTAAATACCTAGTTGTTGATAGTATAAATCTGTAAATGAAATATTTCTTTGTTTGGCATGCAAATAACGAAATAAAATAACTATTCTAAAGACAGAAAGATAATTTCGGGAGCATAGCAGGATTGAATTGACCAATCATATCATGACTTACTTTACAAATTTTAAAACAAAGATTTTAGAAATAAAAAATAAAGCTTTACAGAAATGTTAATCCCACGCAATAACAATAATATTATTTATTTATTTAAATATTTGAACAGAAATGCCAATTTGGCTTTTTTTCCATCCCTTATTGATTTCTTAATTTACTGTACACGAAACCAAAGTTTGGAAACATTCTTTCAAACTTCAGTAGTTAAACTTATTTTTAAAAAAAATCTGATTTAATTTGTTTTTTAAAAAAATCTAATTTTAGTCGAAAAAGGCTGATTTCAAGAAAAAAATGATTTTTTTATTAAAAAAAATCATGATATTTTTACACCCTGTTTAGATCACTAATAAAAGTGTGTTTTTAGAGACCCTGCAGATGTGGCCTTCGCGTTCTTATACTGAGAGGCTCCCTTTACTTTATTTTTTTATTACTTATAAGATTTTTATAAATAAATCTGTGACAATCAGATCTGAGATATTGTTGGCAAGCTGAAAGCCCTTCTTAGACGGGCACAAATATTCTTGTAGATAAGAATGTTCAAGTGAGGATACACCCTAGGGACAAAAATAAAGAAGAAAGATTGTACTGACTAAGAAAAAGGCAGGACTAGTTGGATTTACATTTTCAAGAGGATTTATAGAGTTTAAAAAAATTATTTGAATCAAAGATTTTTTTAAAAAATCAATTGATTTAAATCATGATTAAAATCACTGCTTTAAATCATTTACACCCTGGTTCTAAAGAGTAGATTTTTTTTATTTCATTTGTTTTCCACTTTTTAATCTTGAGCTCAATTTTTTTCTCAAACTCATTATCGGGTGAGGCGACTATTTTGGAATTGAAATTTAATTAATGATTAAATGATTAGTAAGTTTTGAAAATATTAAAATGGTGTATTTTCATAAAGACCACACAAGTTTTAAAAAATTTTAAAACTTGAGCGTATCTGAAAGTGAGTGAAAAAATCATTGCAAAATTACATCTTTACAACAAGAAACAATCAAGTCAAATAAATGTGTATTATAAAATAAATCATCGTGGAATCGAACAATATTGCATATGTATTTTTAACGACTGGGTAAATTATGTTTCGTATTGTGGTTAGACTAATGGGATTTAATTAATTATGTATTATAAAGCTCTATTATCATAATAAAAGTTCCATTTTTATTATAATAAATATTAATAATATTCATTTACATATTTAAAACAGCTTTATTTTCACAAAATGTACTAACAAAAAGGAGGCGATTCCAATAAAAATATATATTACTAAATCTTATTTGCTCATATAACCGCCGCTTTTTGAACCAAGAAAGATATTAAAGAATAGTCAAAGCCACATTATCTTTCAGTATCTTTCAGGGAGATTACTACGAAGAATAAAATATAGTCTTTTCTATCCAGTCAGTCCTCTTAAAATCTTCTACCTGATTCACGTTATGGAAGTTAATATCCGTAGTTTGTTTCAACTCTCAATTTACTACACTGTAGTCGTTTATGTGATGACAGCTATTTTCCCGAATCAACCAAATGCCAAACTTCTTCTAAAGCGGGACATTCACCAGTGTTCCATTCCAATTTTTTTGGAACACAGGAAGACGAAACCTTTCGTCAATGTGAAATCCCTATGAAAATTGGCGTAGACAGACAGCTCTGTTAGAATTCCAATGAGGTTTGTTATCCATTGGAATGGATGGCCATAAAAATGAAATATGATTCTTCAAGTCAGGCGATAAATCACCCTTGTGGGGGAAGCGTTGGGAAACAGGAAAGTGCGTAGAAGTTGGGGTTAGACTGGAGATATCAGGACGGGAGGGAAGGGTGCTTTCTCTAAAACGCGGAAATCCCCCGTGTGGGGGAGGAGAGTGTGGGTGGAGGAGGAATAAGGAGGATCGAAGTGGTGGTAGTGCACTTTGGAGCCTCCCTCAATAACCCGCTTAAATCGATCGACTTGAATGGGTGGAAAATAAACCGGTCTTTGGGCCAAATGGAATGGATTTGACTACTTGTGAATGCCCAGCTTAATGGATATTTCTTCACTAATTTACTCCTTCAGATTCCTTCTGCCAAGCGTTTGCATGCTTACAGTTCTTTCTTTACCCCCAATAAACCCTGTCCTCTCAACCAATCACGACGATTTCAGTTCCTGATTAGCGAAGTGGGAGGTGCCACTGAAACCTTCCGATAAAACAAAAAGTTCTTGAAAGGGATGGAGAGTAATAAATTGCTTGGTTCATGAATAGGGTCACCTTTCCCGTGAATTCCAGAATAATATGGAACATTTTATTGCTTTCTCTCTTATACAAATAAAGTAAAATTCCAGCTATTTCACACCAATAACAAGTTTAGTGACTTGTTAACTATTTTCGAAAAATAACGGAAGCGCCCACTACTAGTTTTCAAACTTTATTTATAGGGATTTTTCAAAACTGGTTTTTATTTTTAATAAGCGGTTCGTTTCCGTATTTAACAAGTAGACGAAACGCCCATTAATAAACTCTGCAACAAACGAATTAACGAGAGAATATTTTATTCATGTCGACTTTATAAGGCTCCATATGTGAGGTTGATTATTCAAAATATTTTTACCTCATATCTCGGCTGATGCACAACCCTCTCGACTTCCATGCGATTAAAAATGAAGTTTAAATAGACATCCTTGTACCTGAAGAGGAAGTAACAATATGTCACGTAACAAAGCAATACAGTTATTTTTCAATTCACACACTAGCGATTAATGGGTTTTACGGAGCACACGAACTTGGAGTTCACAATCTCCGAGCATTACCAGTAACACCTATGACCATGGCTACGAAATTGAAGTGAACAGAATTAAATAGAATTCCCTGGAAGAGCATTTAGAAATTTACCTTTCTATTTGAGAAACTATTTTGAGAGAGTATTTAGTTTGAAGCTTACTATAAAACTGTTACAAGGATACACATACAAAGCAGACAGATTTTATTTACCTGTCTCCTGTCAGAGCGGAATAAATTCATGTTCACGTGATACACATCAAATGCTGAGCGCCGATTTAATTTGCCATTTATTGCGCATCTTAAAGAAACTTAGGATAAGACAATGTGCAGTTAGATGTTACACGACATGTGCGCAGATACGTTTGTCATGTGACTGTGACATCACGTGAATTCCCTCCATTAGTGCTGTTGTAGTATAGCTAAAGATTTTATCGTATGTCTCTGATTTTTAGATAGTAGCCTCATTGGTAAGTTAGTAATCAGTTCAGCCCGTAGTGGCTATTCGTTTGCAACTTTTTAATTATAGTTGTTCATATCCTCAGATTTGATGAAGACATTCATCAAGAAATTTCGCAAATAAAAATAAAATCCAAATCTTTAAGAAATTCCGTAAGCTGTTTTTTAAAAATATAAATAACTAGAAGACCGAAATAAACTTTGAGTTTAATGAGACATATTTTGCTAAAACACTGGTGTGCAAAAATTAAGCACAGTTTCGTAAAATGCGAGAAATTTGCAATTTATACGGAAACGACGGTTCGAAATCAGTTCTGGAGAATGGTGTAACCTATAATCGAGTATCGTACATATTTTACACTGGAGATTCAGTCACGTGAGAATTTAGGGGACCAACCAGAAATTGATGAAGAGGAAAAGGGATTTCGGCTCACCCCGTTCCACAAGAAGCTGATAATGGTTTGAAACTTTCATCAATGGTTGTGTGTTTGCTATGCACATTGCATACATGCATTTTTGTAAAAATAGCACAAATATTCGGGAAGACATAAAGGTTTCTTTAAAAGATCAAATTCCCCCCCCCATGTTTTTGCTTAAAACATGCAGAGTTTTCATTCAAATTATACGACTTTTCAGTGAGGTGAGTTTAAATTTCTCTTTGAGTAAAGCTAAGTGATGAGGGTTCTTGTAAAAACTGATATTTTTTAAACTTGAATATTCAAATGGTTATCTATGAAATGCAATTTAAATAATTTATTTAATTTATAAGTATACATGGGTATTCAGGATATTCAACTTTCTTAAAATTCAATGTTACCGTTCGAATATTCAAGTTTAAAAAACATCAGTTTCTGCAAGAACC
Organism: Araneus ventricosus; assembly: GCA_013235015.1. NCBI lineage: Eukaryota > Metazoa > Arthropoda > Arachnida > Araneae > Araneidae > Araneus > Araneus ventricosus. The sequence continues at coordinate 150,438 of BGPR01000866.1, forward strand.
CTGATCATTTAGCTTCTCTCAAAGAGAAATTTAAATTCACCTCATTGAAATGCCGACCTCTTTCTGAATTTTAATGGTATTCATCTGGAATTTTTATGTAAGTTACTCTATATATCTGGCTTTTAAGTTATAAAAGAAAAAGTACGCTATGTCTCGCACATGAGCAGTAAAAAATTACTGAGTACAAAAACTCACATTTTCTCTAATATTCAACGTATTTTCTTCGATTTTTAATACAATATTTCCGTAACATATTACCGACTGTTCGGTAGATATCATATAATTTGAATGAAAACTCTGCTTGTTATAAGCAAAAAATGGGGGAGGGGGATTTGGGATCTTTTAAAGAAACTCTTATATCTTTCCAAATAGCCGTGATATTTTTACGAAAATGCATGTAAGCAATGTGCGTAGCAGACACAACTATTAATGAAAGTTTCAAATCATTATCAGCTTTTTGTGAAACGGGGTCAGCCAAATTCCCTTTTCGTCTTCATCAATTTCTGGTTGGTCCCCTAAATGTCCTCGTGTCTCAATAACCAGTGTAAGATATTCGATTGTATGTTACACGATTCTCCAGAAGTGATTTCGGACCATAGTTTTCGTATAAATTAAAAATTTCTTGCATTTTACGAAACGGTGCTTAATTTTTGCACACCAGTGTATTTCAAAGCTCCCAAAAGGAAAAAAAAATGTTTAATCAAATCAGCTAGTCAGTTATATCAGCGATCAAAACATCATGTTTATTAAAGAATTGATAAATGTATAACTTCGATACTAATTAGGGTAGTAGATGATAAGTTTTTAAAGTTATTTTTTAATAAATGGTATGATAACTTAGAAACTTTGTGTTCTATGTCAGTTTTTACCCAAATACCTACTTTTTTCAGTATTTAGAACATTCTCAAATGCAGCTGATATTTTATTGTTTGATATATATTTTCTATTGCTTTTCTGCATAAAAATAGGATTTAATATTTATAAGGAAGCATCCAAGTTTCAGATACATACTACAAATGATGTAAAATGTTTTCCAAAATTTCATAAATTGACACTGTTCTTTTCCTTCTGTTATAGTTTTGAAATTGGCCAGTTGTGAAAGGATAATATTCTAAAAAAACTTGAGGGTTTTTTCGCTTTTCCATGTAAAAGAATTAGATTTAAGATTGCGGCTTCATTTTATTAATTAATATAGCCCAGTATATGGAAAGCCTGAATAAGTTTTTCGGGTCAAAGAATTATATTCACATCCAAACAAAACTTACAATTTTTAAAATTTTCAGATTTGAAATAAACTATTTAAAATCCGTTACTTACATACAGTTCTCGTCTTTACCACACTGAAAGAGAATAATTTAAATATTAGAGCACATTAAAAAAAATATCTATTTCAAGTGCAACGTACAAGATAACTAACCATCTTATTATATTATCTCATTTTACATTACGTAAACAAAATTCAACCTTTTATTTACCGAATTAACTTACTAGCAACTTTTCAATTTTATTTTGGCATCATTAGATACGTTTTAATGCAGAATAACCACAGGAACGACGAAAAAACTATTTTAATCAAATAAAACAATTTAATTCATTTGATTAGCAATTAAAAAATTTAATTTTTGTCTTCATCCTCTAGCTGCTAGCATGGACTGCTAACTGTTGAAACCGCATTTCTCGTGTTCATGAATACTGTCAGAAAAACCGGGCAAATTACGAAGATATAAGCGCATTTTTTCCGCGGTCCCGGCCAGGAATATAGGAAAACAATGATAACTCTTATTCACTTATGCTCCGCATTAAAAAAGCACCTCTCACTTATGCGCGTCGCAAAAATTTTCTTAGTTCAAACAGTTTTTTTCAACAGAACAAAAACCCTTTTTGCTCTGCTTCTAGGAATGCATTTCCTTGCCCTTCCTCTATTGTTCAGATTCCAGGAGCGCATTCTTCTAACTTATACACAGGGGTGTACATGGGGTTCTCGTGCTTGACGTCAGTAAAAGTCGCATTTATACAGTAGCCAATTAGAGAGGTTAGTGCTGTACGTACCAAGTGGCATTGATCGCTAACGAAAGAACCATCTTTGGAGTTTTGGTTAGATGGTTACGTTTTAAAATGGCGAAAAAAACCCCCGAAATTGTCGCTTTCGTTTAAAATGAATGTTATTAAAAAATTCGAAGAAAATCTTTGCACATCGAAAAAAGCTTTAGCGGAACATTTTAATGTCCCAGAATCGACATTGAGAGAGATTTTAAAAAATCGGGAGCATTTCCATTTTCTTTGCGTTCTTAAAAAATAATTAACGGAAGTTATACACGTATTTCCATTTTGAAACTAATTTTATTTACATTTTTCAGTAGTATATACACAGTTTTAATTAACAATATATGTACACTGTATTGATGTTTCACTTTTAAGCTCCCTTTAGTGGTTTTTCACTCATGCGCGTTTTTTCCGCTGTCCCCTGTGCCCGCGCATAAGTGACAGATCACTGTACTTTTAAGTACCGTTGTGAAATAAAGGGTTAAGAGAAAATAATTTGAAAAGTATTCATTCAAACAATAAAACAATTCGTATATTGTACTATCTATAATTTACAAGCTATACTGAACAGGGATTAATGATATTTTGATGCAAAAATAAGATTTGCGACAATTCAGATTAAAATGAACTCACAGAATAAGGGGCCGCCCACAAATGATGTCACTCTTGGAGGGGGTAGGGGGTTCGTGAAATTGTGACAGTTTGTGACAAGGGGAGGGGGTAACAAGAAGTGTGACATCACACATTTTGGTTAAAATAAAAACATTTAAAATTAGCAGATTAAAGTTATTTTGAAATTACCAGAATTTGAGGGTATTTTTTAATCAGTGCTAAAACAACTTTCATGTGATTTTTTTTCCACTTATATTCCTTTCTTTTTGAAAAAAGCATTCAGGGTAGGTTCTGAGAATATGGTAGCAGCAAAAATTCTTCATTATTAGAAGCAAACCTCCCCCTGTCACACCCTTGAAATGTCCAACAGAAGATACGTCGCCCCACCTGGGCGAGTGGTACAACTGGTAGTGGCACAAACAGGTTGATCTTATTGAGGCGCTTTTTTTTTAAAAAAATTCAATCTGTTTATGGGTATTTTCTGTTCATAAAGTACAGATTATATTTAAAGCAAAATATATCAAAAAATACCATTTCAATTTCCAAAATACTACTGCTTACAATTGCTCTTTTATATTAATATTTTATTACTATTGTATATTAATTAGGTTTTTTGTTGTAAACCTTAATCTTATTTCATACAAAATAAGTACACATATAATCATTATTACTGTTGTGCTCACAAATGTCATTAAAACACATAGTTAAAGTTTAAAAATAAAATTTAAAATATGATCTATAACGTAGTGCTTTGTTTCTGAACTGCAAGTTTATGTTTGTGTAATATAGTGTGACATGTGACAAGGGGAGGGAGGGGTTATAGTGAAGTGTGACACTTTGTGACAAAGGGGGGAGGGGGTCAAAAATATTGAAAAAACGTATGACATCATTTATGGACAGCCCCTAATTCCATTTCAAAGGATTAAATAAGTACTTCATGCGCATGCAAACATATTTTGACGAGCATTGAGTATGTTTCATTGTGCAAAAGCAACATAATTTTAGCTTTTGTTGGATTGTTTTGAGTTATTGAAAACTCAATTGTATGAAATTTAGCAGTAATTTAATTCCAAAAAACGACGGATAGCAGGGGTAGTGCATTGCCACCATTCAAAAATTGACTTTTGGGGGGATCTACCTACAGCTATCAGCTCCCTCTCTCGATGGAAAAGTCATAGTTATGACCAAGAAATGTTCACATTTTAAGAGAAACAAGTCCACTTTATTAAACAGTCTTCAGTTCGGAAAACAGTAAGGTTTTGGTGATATTTCAGTATTTAAATCGTATTCTGCTTAAGTGGACAGTGAAATAGAAGAATCGAGACATTTAACTCTATGAGCCCTAATCTGCCTCAAACCGACCCATTCGACAGAGACCAAAGTCCCTAGAGTAGCGCGTTAATACCGTGATGAACATTTCTGTGGCTCTTATTGGTGGTCATTTACAAACTTTCCCTTAAATTATTTTTTCCTACACCAGTAAGCTGGTCAGAATTATTAGGTAAAATGATATTTTCTGGAATTAAAAGTGGGAAATTTAGATCTTGTGAAGACAGGTGACGAGAACGATAACTGATCCGGTACCCCATCCCCTCTGAACTTCCATGGCACACCAGCTAGAAGACACTAAAGGAGTTTTGATAGAGTCGTAGCGACAGAATGTCGAGAGGATTAATTGATGCCAAGAGCAGTGAGAATAGTGGTACATTTTTCGCATTATAAACACCAGTTATGAATTATTATGATCCGGGTGCCACGTATTCTTTCAACTCCAATGAATGGTGAACAAACCATTATATGAAGCGACAAGTTAGTAATTCGTTAAATTAGAAAATACAGGAGAATTATTTTGGGACAGATCTCATAATTCTGAGAAAGGGTCAGATGAAGAGGACGACCCCATTGTCCCAACTTCTCGCACAGAGACCCCTATTTACTTAGCGTGCGGCAGATCCGATTGCATGGAATGACCCATGTCACATTTGGTTCTCTATGCTTTGAAATTCTTATTCCAAAGTCGACATTCTGCCACCACGCCACTGCAGACTCAGTGAATTGAGCAGAGTGTATGAGAACATATATGACTTCATGTCAGAAATCTTTATTTAAATATTGGCATTAATATCTTTTCTCATTAAAGAATGTCCACTGTTGTAAAGTGAAGCGAAATGTAACCGCCACCAGGCGGCGATGTTGTGACGTCAGCCTGCGAGCTGACTGATGTAATCAGAACTACTTGTGATCTCGGCGTTGCCGTACGGTTTTTGTGTATCTCTGTGTTTGTGTCGTCCATTGTCAATAAACGTATGTGTCTGAAAGGCTTTTAGTCTTATTTGGCCAAAGTACCCAGCATCTGGTAGACGCAAGCCCTATAAGATTTCTGAACTTCGATTCTATGCTGAATGGTCTTCTAACATCCACAGACCCTTCGTTTCATTCTTGGCTGTGAAACAGACGACTCGCCCATCGACGACTTTACAAGGACACGAGAGTCATCGCAAGGCTGAATATTCACGAACGCTCCACTCCAAAACCCGTCGTCAAAGCGAAAAACCGTTCAGGGGCGGACCGGTATGGGAATAGAAGGTTTAATATCCAACCAGTATGGATATCCAAAGCTCATTTTGGATTGCGGGACCATGAATCAACACCGACGGAAGTAGGTACGGAGATATGGAGGGGCTGAGACTTGGGATGCGTGGCTTACCGAGGAAATTGGAGAAGGCGGTAGTCGGTTATCGGGATGAGTAGTAGTGAATGGATTTGCGTTACGTCGAGCGGTCATGAATTATCTACCTAAATGGATTGTCTGAAAAATGGAATGGAACGATCGAGAATGACCTGCTTAATAGTTTAGGCCAATTCCGTCAAGGTAAGGATTTTGAGAAGCCATTTTTCATGTACGAAATGTAATAACTATATTGTTATTAATTTTTTTTGTAAATAAAATTTACTGTGCGTTGAAAAAGCGTATGGGAATTTATTAAAAGTGATCTGAAGGAATATTTAATTTACCTTTTTAGTCAGATCGTATGCGACTTCGTGACGTATACTGTAGGACACTTCACTGAAAAATTTAAACATCCATGTTAGTATAATGAATGATACTAAGGGAAATCTACAAACTTAACAACAATAAAAATAAAAAAACTGAAAATAGGATCTCTTCACGGTCAAGAGACGTCAAGTGGGTCACTTCACTTTATTGTTGGAATCAGAGCCGTCTCATCCAGTGGGCTAATTGAGCTGTTGCCCAGGGGAGCCGTTGATCCAAGGGCGTCTAAAAATTGACTATGCTAATTTATTTTAATTATGAATCAAATTTTTTTAATTATAATTTTAAATATGTTGGAAGTGAAAATATTATTAGGGCGTGCAACCATAAAACCATTAATTTTGAAATTTCGCATAAACAAGTCTATCGGTTAAAAAATACTCATACATAGCCAATTTGTGAATATTTTTATATTTATAACTAGCTGAAAACCCGCGTTGCTCGGGATCTATATTTTTTCATATACCGGCCTCTTGTGTTTTTTTTCCCTAAAAATATTGTCACCAACTTTCCCCAACAAACGTAAATCTTCTTCGAATATTTTCTTGTTGAATTAAAAACTTTCAAATATAGCCTTTTTATCACCTTCTAACAATATGGTTTGAATGAAAATGCGAAAAAATTCAAAAAAGAACATTTATTTTAAACAATATATAGTTTTAAAACTTTATATTATTTTAAAGCTTTATAGTTACAAATATATTTATACTGTATAACTTGGTTACTGCGAATCTTCTAAATGAAATGTTTATAAATCAGATAAAGAAATTCAAAATCGCTCGAGAACAACTCTCACTCGAAAGAACTTCTCTGAAAAATGCTTGAACAAAAAGAATACTTTAAACCTCAGTTAAGGGAATAAAATCTAAATATAAATACTCTCTATAATTACTATAAATAAAGCTAAACTGAAACTCACATCGCATAGTAGCTGAACTAACGTTCATTGGATATTTGAGTGCATATTAAAAGCTGCGAAATAAAATCGGAAGTTAAGTGCATGCTACGAAATAACAGCGGAAGTAAGAAGTCTACCTTGACCAAAACCAGGGGGAGTGGTCTCCCTTGAACTTTCTCGTATACTTCCCAAAAAGGTGTCATTTTCCCTCTAACTAGGGTTGTCATACGGCCCGTATACTATTTGTCCCGTTTGCTTCGTAAACTCTGAGTCATTATAATTTTAAAATGACCTGCGCCCATTTTTATGATTATGTGTAAAAGGAAAATGATAACAATTTAAAAATTGCGTAAGTTCTCAATTTTTACGCGCGCTGAGGTACCACAACTTTATTTAAAGTTTTTGAGATCGAAATCTTACTACAAATATCATGCAAGATTTCACCATACCTTCCACCTGGAGAATGTCAGAACGAAGTTTCGGGTTCAGGGGGATGCCATAATTTCCGAAGCGCAGCCGAAGCTACAATACTTCGTAGACAAGGTCAAAGGCCAACTATACTAACTTGAGTAAAATAAGCGAAACGCTCGCCAACACACAGTCGCAATGTGCATTTTGAACCAAATATGCATTTTGAACATCTTTTTATCAATGGATTGAAACGAAATTTGAGCACAGATCTATAATTAATATTAGCAAACGCCATACCAATTTTTATTTATCTAAGCCAAAAGGTTTAAGAGATAAAATTTTTACAAGTATGCGATTATACAGACCTACAGACAGTCAATCCTTTGACGGATTTAGCCCAAAATTTTATACGGACCTACATTCATGATGATAAAACTGTGTACCAAATTTTACTCATCTAACTATTCAAGTGTTTGAGTTATAATGTTCACATGACCGCGGACAGACAGATTTGCCGTGGACGGATTTTGTCCAAAATTGATAGAAACCTACAAATTATGTGTCAAGTTCACATACCAAATTTCATCCCTGTATCTCTAATAGTTTTCGAGTTATCGTGTTCACAGACAGACATAATTCCAAAATTGTGTTTTTCGAACTCAGGGAGGTCTAAAACGTAGAGATATGTCAAAATCTCGAGTTCGAATTTTTTGACGATTACAATACTCTCTCTTTGTATACTTCGTATACGAGAAAGTAAAAAGCAAATATTTTCTTAGTTTTAACAGTGGTAAAGACACGTGAATAAAGGATTTGAGAAAACAATATAATAGTATGAATTTTATTTTATAACAATAAAAGTATTGTCTCAATTTGAGTTTAAAATGAATTTTGAAACATTAATTACAGTTTGAGAAAAAATTGTACAACAATTAAATTTCTATCATTAAAAAGATAATTTTTTGCTATTTAAGGTGATGTAAAAATAATTTTCGTACCATAAGTATTTCAGAAGTTATTGGTGAAAAATATCTAAAAATAACTTAATTTTCGTTATTTAATTAAACAAATAAAAATCGAATTCGAATTTTAAAATAATTTTTATGGCGTTAGGTCCCTTCTTGTGCTAATCCATCACTGTGCCAAATTTGGTCGTCATAAGTCCAATGGTGTGGACGTGCATAAAGAACCAAAAAACGAGCAAACACACACATACTTTCCTCTTTTATATATATAGATATAACAGTCAAAATTAATTATGTATAGGATTAGAGGTGGCGGAAGTGGCTTGCAAAATCATATTTTGCAAAGGCACCAATTTGAAAAATTGTATCGGATTATTTATATTATTCTCATAGACAGCGGCAACACGTAAAGACAACAAAAGAAGCGGGAATGAAATACGACAAGCGGAGTAAAACATGTCAAGCGAGAAAAGCGCCAATACGTAATACGGCCTTGTGTCATGGTATGAGAATAAAAATCAAAAACGGAGCTTCAACGCCTTTTTTTCTCAACCGATTGAAACGGAAATTGACACAGATCTACAATTAAGATTAGAAGACTTCATACCAATTTTTATGTTTCCAAGTCATTGCGTTTAGGAGTTATCGAGATCACATACATGCGAATATGTAGACCGACAGACTGTCAACCCTTTGAAGAATATGGTCCAAAATTTGATACGGACCTACATTCCTGATGATAAAACTGTGTATCAAATTTTATCCATCTAGCTATTTAAGTTTTTGAGTTATCGTGTTCACATGAACAAGATAGACTGCCCGTGGACGGATTTTGACCAAAATTTGATAGAAACCTGCAAATTATGTATAAAGATCACATACCAAATTCCATCCCTGTATCTCTAACAGTTTTCGACTTATCGTGTTCACAGACAGACATAATTCCAAAATTGTGTTTTTCGGACTCAGGGAGGTCTGAAACGTGGAAATTCATCAAAATCTCGAGTTCGAATTTTTTGACGATTACAATACTTTCTCTTTGTTCGTATACGAGAAAGTAAAAATGTGTGTTTTAGCGAACTGTACCATACCTCAAAGTCTGTCCCGTGGTTGTAGAATCACCTTGTACATACAGAGAGAAATTTAGGTTTTGGAATGACAGTTTTTATTTTTTGTATCTGTTTTGTTTTTCCTGTTGTGTCCTCTACTATTTTTAATTTTTTTCTTACTACTTTCTATTATTACATCTGATATTTTTCTCGTTTATAGTTTTTATAAACATTCCTACATTGTATGAAGTTGCTTATTAATCGTAAACTATGGTATTTTCTTAAGCAGGACGGATTAATATATAAAGAAATGAGTTTTGAGATAGAAACAGACACTTGATTTAGTGGCAAAAACCGGTCGGAACCAGTAACTGTATGGTTGGTTGGAAGCTGTGTTGCCGTGCCTGGACATCAATCCTCGATATTTGAAAAGTAAATCACACTTACTTGCAGGCGTCCTTACACTGAAGCTTACATTTCCTGATGATATCATCAGACGGATGGGTATCTGGAAGAAGGAAATACTTTGCAATAATTTCGAATCTTAACTATTATAAAAAGGAACTACAATTTATTTTGTCATAAAAACGCTTCAAGAAATCGTAAGAACTCAGGATAAAGACACCTTGAGTAGCTGGGGTAATCCCGTATTTTGTATGTTTTTTTCTGTATTGAATACTAATTTCAGGGATATCTCGGCTTCAAATAAAAACTCACAGTTGGTTACTTATAATTATATAATTTATATTAAAAAGAATTTTAATATACTTTAACTTTTAATTTTATTTTGAAAATAATCATTGAAACTCACTTTGTAAGTTTCGTCAGCTGCGATGCATCATACAGAATAGTATCGCTGGCATCTTAAAATTTGTGTCTTTAAATATTTTACTATCTATCAAATACAATAAAATATTCCGTTTTTTGTTCATCTTTGCTGAGTTATCGTGGATGAAACTGCGACGGGTAATGCTATAATTAATATAAAATACAAAAATAAATACTAATTTAAAGGGGCGAACCAGCTGGTCGCCGAAGGCATCTAGTATAATATAAATTAATTACTAACATCAAAAGGATATCCACAGACATGACGAACGCTGCTTGCTGATAGTTTCGCATTAAGCTTATCGTCTCTCTTCATCGCTTTATACCACTTTTTGCGAAGAACATCCTTTCTTGGCACATCGATAAATAATGTATCGGGTGTCGTTATAGTTGTATTAACACATTTAGGAACAATACAATACTTGCATATTTCCGATATTATTTTATCTGATGCAATAGTCGAAAAATATAGAAGAAAAGCAAAATCTTTATAGCGAACGAACAGGATGTAAGCGTGTTAACTTTTACATTGGTGGCTAAGCTCTCCCCTGTTTGGGCACATACGACGTCAGACCCGTTTCGCGCCAAAATGGATCGGTTCTCCCGCTAAATCAGAGAGACGAAGTTTAATTGCAAATAAAAACAAAACAAAGCCGCCTAGTTTTTTTAATGTTATTGTTCATTTTGAAGCATTTTAAATCGATTTTTAAAAAAATTTAAAAAAATGCTGAATTTCCTCATTCGTTATAAAAGAAAGAAGCTTCCTCTTAGGAAACATGGAAATCCTCTGGTTTATTCCAATGAGGAGGAAGAGACCGTTGAGACTTGTATAGTCTAATTCACTGATTTCTTTTTTCCTGCCGATGTTCCAGACTGTAAAATGATAATAAACGCTTATCTAACTAAGAAAGGTGTGGTAATAGATATATGTATTAACAATACGCTCAACAATGACCGTATAAAAGGAGCGCTATCCTGGTTTGACCGGATAAAATGGCTTATAATTTTTATTATAATCAGATATATATACAATTTAATTTTTTTGCATATTCCCATCCAGGTTTTCAAGAAATATGCCTAACAACATAGCGCACAGTAAGTTTTTTATTGAAATATACTGACAAAATAAACTAGTGCAACGGATCCCCACCTATAGGATAACGTTGCACCAACATTTCAAAAAATATAACTTATTATTTAACTACTTTATGATTCAAATTTTGTTGCAAAATGCTTCTCCAGTACTCACCCAAGAAGGAAAAAAATCAGAAAAGTCCTTTTTCTCAGAAAAATACATGCAACAAATCTCAAAATTCCTTTTGAAGTCATGAAAATCAGTGCAAAGTAATATCTGCCTTTTCAGGATTTTGGTCGTCCAAATGCGGTTTATCACATCAAGTTGTCATCCAATAGTTATTCCTTTTTATCTCTATTAGCAATAATCTCAGTCTGCACCGCATCAGCAATACGCCTTTTAGATTGTATCGAAGCAGAAATTACAGGGTGTTCCAAAATGGACGGACGGTTTTCAAAAAGGGATTACAAGAAAACGGTGACAGATATTAAAATCATACTTGAGGGATATAAATGTGCGAAGTCAGGAATTTTTTTGATTGTCCACCGTATTTGTAAGATCTCAAACCATACGATTTTTTCTTGTGGGGCCCCTTGAAGATACAGTGTGCCGAAAAAATCAAAACATGATTGCCGACTTGGGGCAGATCGTCTGTGATGTATGTGGAACTATTCCAATAAAGACTTGGTAGAATGTCGCCGCCAATTTTGTTCTTCGTTTGAGACATGTGGTTGCAGCCGATAATGGACATTTCGAGAACATCGTCATGTAACTTCTAGAAGTTTTCCAATGATTGCCAGACTGGTTGAACAGCGCCATCTGTTGTGAAATGTTGTACTACAAAAAAAGCGTACTAAAAAAATCCTGACCTCGCACATTTATATTCCGCAAGAATGACTTTAATATCTACCACCCTTTTCTTGTAATCCCATTTTGAAAACCGTCAGTCCATTTTGGAACCCCATGTATAAGGCAAAATTTCTTTGATCAAAAGATTATTTCTGAGGGGTGGGGCTGTCTTACCGTCGTCGCAGATTGTGTAATTCCCTGGATGGTTGATGGTTTGAGCTACGCAACCGTTTGTTTCTAGCATGTTCTCCATTTTACATTGTTCTGCACATGCCTGTTAAGAAAAATCAATAAGTTAAAGTCAATGCATCGCATTCTTAGAAACAATTCAGAGAAGATTCTGCTTCGAATATTTCACTGATCATGAAAAAATACTTTTGAGTACATACTTTTATTTTCTAATATACAATACTTTTACTTTCTAATATACAATACTTTTAAGCAAACTTTTCGCCCCGTTTTATTTTTACAAATATAGGGAGCTTCGGAAAGGAGGGGACAATCTGATAACTGGGACATATCTTTCAAGATATGTTACTTCGATGCCCGGAAGAGATCCGGGCAATCTGATAACTGGGACATATCTTGAAACTTGTAAATTAAATTTAAGTGACATAGACGTTATAACTCGATACAAATATATTCGAATCTATAAATACAACAAGTGTTCCATGGAATTTTCTTCGGATCAAAACGTGCATACATTCCCAAAACAGATGGTATCATCTAATTAGACAGTAAGGAAAACTAATCACTTAAGTGGTTAAGAGAATGAGTCCAAAACAAACAATTTTTAACATAGAATGCATGGTCTGAAAAGATACGCAAGTTCCTTAGAAATGCCAGCTCGGCTAACGTCCGAGTTCTTGTTGTTAGTTGTAGAGAGAACACCATATAGGAAAATACTCATATAATGTAGGGGAAAAGAAGAATCCATATGCAAATGCACATCACTGTGTGTGTGTTGCTCTTCCAGTGTGCAACCTGTGACCCTTTGACTGCTTATCCCGCGATTTCCGAGGGAAGGGAGTAAGTTTATTTTCTGCTGCATCTTGCGATTTTCGCAAGCTATTGAGTTTACTTAGAACTATTATAGCGTCGAATCATATTATGCTAATAAAGACTTGCCTGTAAATAACAATTCGCTTCGTTCAACCGTATTTGAACATGTTTGCGAACATTGTATCTAAATACCGATTTTTAAAAAATCGGCAGTCAAAGAGTTAATTGAAATTGCAATGTATGAGAGGATGGTGCAGTTCGAATATTCAGAAAAACTCGATGCCGTAATCCATCATTTGCACTATTATAAAATGTATGCTGAAATTGAAACAGAGCCCAACTAATTAGGAGTACAGGATTGAGATTTTTTTTCTCGATTGTTGGCAACACTGACTAGTATAGTTCATTCCTTAAAAAGTTTATAATAATCATTCAGGAGGTTTTAGAAGGAATAAGGCATTAGGCCAGATTTTTCAGCCAATAGCTGAGACAGAAGCCCTTTTCTTAGAGAAATGCATGCAACAAATCTCGAAATTCCTTTCAAAGTCATAAAAGTTTGTGCAAAGTGACCCCGGATTACGGTGTGCATTTCTTTAAGGATTTGCAGGCAGCACAATAGAGAGAAAACGCGCATGCATCTAATTAATTTGTTGCCTAGTTCTAAGACGTTTTCTTGTTCGCATCGGCAGTTGTGTAAAAGGAATCCTTTCCTTATTTCCGTTAGGATGCAGGTCTTACAAGGATGGTCAGAATGTTGTTGGTCAGTTGTGTAACAGACAACACCGTGTCAGATCAGTCCAGGATAAGCATCGAGATACGATAACCTAGGTGTCCTCCATTCCACAAAACAGCTATGGTTGAAAGATTACCTCTTCACCATATTCAGCGAGTCCAAATAATTACTGTATAAGATTATAATCTTCGCATAGATGTCACCCGCTGATTCTTGCAGCAGAATGCGGTGCGCTCATAAATGCTTTTTATTTCACGTTTGAATATACCTTAGTCCATCCATATCATAGAAGATTTTCCATCAACGTTCCGGCTGGAATCATTGGTGATAATCTAAGATGACTGTATCTTCTTTCTGAACACCTTGACGGAGGAAAGTACCTTATGTTTCTTCAGAATTTTCTGCCGAAGTTGCTGGAGTTTAGGCCAACAAAATCAGCTAGTGGTTTATGTGCTTCCAGGATACAAGAGCAGAAGTCCACATTGGACGAGAGTTGCGGCACTAAATGAGAATGACCTCGTAAGGGTGATGAATTTGGTAAGATGATCCTGTAGCTTGGTTACCACTTTCAACCAATCTGCTTTATCTTGACACTGAAAAGTCTCACGTATGATAATTCACATGAATCCGAAGAAGATCTTCTCACAAGCCTTGTAACCGTTGATGGAGAATTAAGAAACTTGCGAAGCGTATTACAAAGGGTTTGCTAATCTCTGTTTACCACTATTCTGCGTATTAACAGTTGCCAGTCGTCCCTTTGAATAATTATTATTGTTATTTCTCACTAAACTTGATTTTGTAATTTAAATGCCATTTGTGTATTTTCTCCTGGTCTCTATCACGGGCCACCTGATGCATTTGCTTTCTTCTCAGACAATGCATTCTATGATGAACATTGTTTATTTTGGTGTGTACCGCTAACTCTTGAAGTCTGTGCTATATTTTTTAAATCATCTGCACATCCTGATCATGAAGTTGAATAGCAACTCGAATTATGCTATTCAAGAAATTCTATACAAAATTAATCTTGAATTATTTTATGAAACGCTAAAAAGAGAAAAATAACTATTCCAGCAAAAATAAATAAAATATGCGAGATCTGTCCAAATAAAAACTGAACTTTTGGATTAGAGTATTGACGCGTCAACCTTTAATTCTCACTGATCTCATAACTTTGTGTAGCGTTACCCTTGAGCTTGCACCTGCACTTTTTTCGAGAAATGCGTAGTGATTTTGTCACTTTTTTACGAGTGGTTGATTGAGTCGGTATATTATGTGTAAGACGATATTTTTACTTTTCAAAAATGGAAAAGCAACGAGTTTGTGTCAAATTTTGCGAAAGCTCAGCAAATTCCTTTAATGAAAAATTTTAGATGTTGCAGCAAGCTTTTAGAGTGGATTGATTTGGCCGGTCTCAACACAGTGAATGATAACGACATTTGAAATCGGGTAGGACATCCACCAAAGATTACTGGAGAAAGAAAACTGGGGACAATTTCATGTCAACGGGCGCTTTTAACGACGTGGAAAGGCGTGCTTTAATTCGTGCAAATCATTGTTTAAATATCCATGTGATTGTAAACACTTTGAGAACAAGTACAGAGTCATTTTTTGGTGATTTTTTTTGTAGTTTTTCATCTACAAGGAAAGCGTGGTAGAGCACTGATGCTTGACCGCCTTAAAATGCTTCAACCGGGGAAGCATTACAGCTATACCACGCAATGCTTTATGTATTAAAGATTAAGGCATTAACAAACACTCCTTTTCCACAATTTTGGCTATATGTGAATCGCATTGCAACAAAACATGTGCTTTGCCCCTTGCCTGATAAGCAAGACATGAATCATGTAACAGCTAGTCAGGAATTGTTGGATCATTCGAATGCAGATGAACACTTTCTACACATGTTATAACTTTCCAGATTTGAACTTGTGGATTCTCTTTTGATCCCAGATTTGAAATCCATTTTGAAAAGTAGACATCGTGAAAATAAAAGACAACAAAGAAAATTCGGCGTGAGACTGACATGTGTTTCTGAAAAAAGATAACTAAGAGCCATCCCAGTAATGGAAGGCATGTTTGAAGAGGTGTATAAATAGAGGAGGGAAATACTTAGAGGCAATAAGTTTCAACAAAAGCAATAGCAAATGCTGATTTAAATAATTGATAAGTCTCAATTAGAAATTAGTGATTTATTTCGGAACTTCGGCTTATATTGGGGCAGAATATGTATTTTTATTTATGTGAGTGAAAATTAGAAAGTAAAAAGTAGAATATTGTTACAATATTTTCAGTCGTTCCTTTTGCTTATTTATATTATGATTCAAATTAATCAAATTAAAGAGGTGTGAGAAAATATTTATAGATTTTTTCTAACAAAATTTGTGGTTAATTCTTTTTCAGTCATGGCTCTAATCAATGGGGTCAATTCTTGCTCCTGTGAAACCCTTCTAGTGCACTGCTTTAAATTCAATTTTGGAATCCGTAGCGCATCTTTCAGAAGGAAGAAGGACTTGATGTCACAACTCAGTGTGGAGCAAAGTGGAATTAGGTTTTAGAGGACATTCACTGTAATGTTTCTACCGTGACTGTGATTTCTCATTACTTGATACATTTGTGATAAGAAAAATAGATTTAATCACACAATTTCTTGTACATGTTATTGCTTTTCTGCTTTTTGTCAATAATTATAGCTAAGCCTGATAAATTATAGTTATCTTTTTCAGTACTTTCAGTTTATAAATAAATATTTTGTATCTGATTCAAGCACAAATTGCTTTGAATATTTAATATCTGGTCTTATAGTGAGCAGTTTAGTACTCACTTTTCCTGTGAGGGGTCCATAGCCGCCATTTTTCTTCCACAGCTCGAGGTAGTCAGTGCAATTTGTCTGATATGGCGCGGGAAGACGTTTCGTCACTCTCTGAAAAAGAAGCAGAGTAGAAAATAACCGAATCTTTAATTATCCTAATTATCCTTGAAGATAAGATCTAACTCAGCATTTTTGTGAGACTGTACATGAATGTTTTGCTCAGTATTATAAAAGTATTATACAATCCATTATGTTTACCATATTGTTGCAAAAGTGTACGGTCGTTTTCCTGCCTCACTAGTCTTATGTTTGGGAAGAGAGTTTTACAGGGGTAAGTATGGGATGCCCGGGTCTGGACCCTTGACCTTGGCGACGAACTTAGCGACAAACTTGGCGACCTTAGCGACAAATCGATGACTCCAGAAAATGAGACCCTTTTCTCGATATCTCTATTAGGAAAGAAAATACGTTTGAATGTACGAGAAAACTCCATCTGACGTCACGGCCTACCGGGGGTGACTATATAAGGAGTGCGATTGGATCACGGAGTGAGTGAATGTCGATCGACTTTGAACGTGTTAATCGACTGGGATCGCCTTGAAGTGCGAACGTCTTTGGAATCTCTCTTTGGAGTTCTACCTGCTGTGCGAGCTAGTAAGCTGTTAGACGCCGAGCGGTATTGAGTAGTGTGTGTTGATCGACTGGAACGACTTTGGAGTTTCGTCTGCAGTGCGACCTAGAAAGCCGGTGAGCTGAATTCTATTGAAAGTGTTGTAATTGTCATTATTAGTGATTTGCTGACTGTTTGTGTTGCTAATCTGTAAAGAGGTATTGTTCCTGTTACCTGTGCTACATGTTTTTCCTACATATTTGTGAATAAACCTTCATTCTCCATTATCCTATGTGTTGGACTTTTTACACCATACACCCACAGAAAGATTTTTGTAACAATATATTTAAACAGAGAAATCATGATCGAAAGCAGGGCCGCCGAGAGCCGAACCGGGCCCCGTGGGGGACGTTCTGTTATGTGGGGCCTCATCTTCACACTAGGATGACCCCCTCAATCATATAAAAAAATACTTACAAAAAACAAGACTCGATAACCAACGACCTTAGGTCAGTGACATTCGACTTTTGTCTGAGCAACTAATAAGTCGGGTGGCATCTCTGCGTATCCCGACTCGAAATCTCGCCTTCCTCAGTCTTTCTCTGTGAATTATGACTTTGATATCTAATCAGTAGACTAAAATCTTTCTCCCGGTGTCAGGTGACATCATATATTTTTACGAAGATCTGACTTCTAGCCACTTTCCATATTTTAGAATAATATATTGAGAATGTGTGAGTTATACAGGATGCCCACTTATGTCCCTTACAACAACTTAAATACAGAACGAGTCAACTATAATTATAAAAGTGGTGGAATGGAATGGAAGTTTTCGTTTAATGGCACAAAAGCCGGTTTCGGCTATGCTGTGCCAAACAAAAGTTTAAATTTTCCTACGTAAAATTCTCTTCCATGTTAAAAGATGCTTCAAGTCTAAAATCTTATGTAAAAGGTTAGTGAAAAAGTGTAGGAATGTCACGAGCAGTGACATTTCTGAAAAAAACTGAGAAAGAAACATTTCAGTTAAAAATTATGCAATTAAACTCGCAACAAATGAATTAAATACGAAAAAGGAAACCAATATCCCGAAGGAAAGAGAATAAATTCGGGTGAGGAGTCTCACCCACCAGGTCATTCAAGTCTAAAATAGTGGTTTTAAAAAAGTTTTAACGAGAAGAATTAAAATCAGGACGTTTTGTTAAAATGTGGTCAACAGTTTGAACTTCATTGCATGATGTACATAAAGGCACTGAATCACCAGAAAGCAGGTAGATGTGTGTGTACCATGTATGGCCAATTCGGAGCCGAGTTAATTTAACATCGAACCCACGGATAGGAAAAATTGGCCACAACACAATTGAAGGCTTAATACGGTGCAGTTTATTATTAACTTGTAGATCCCATGTCTCCTGCCATTTATTTAAGATATAGTGCTGCACAGATTTGCGTATATCTGCAAGAGGAATTGTATGTTCTATAGGTATAGAAGCTGTTCGGGCTACATAATCTGCTTTCTCGTTACCTAGTATACCCAAATGACTGGGAGTCCAACAGAAGACAATATCAAAACCTTTTTTCTTCAAATAATGGACTGTGTCTGCTATATTCAATAAAATAGGATGAGTGGCACTTTCAATATGTTCCAATTGTTGCAACACACTCATACTGTCGCTATAAATACAAAATTTTCGATATTGACTACTAGAGATGAGTTTTAAGACATAAGAGATTGCCATTGCTTCTGCAGTATAAACTGAACAAAAGACAGAAAGAATATGGCTGTAACTGGCATCATCCATAATGACACCAAAACCTACGTGTCCATCTGCCTTCGAACCATCTGTAAAAACTGTGATGTTGTCGGAATATTGACAACGATGGTAATAAAAAATTTGTTGGAAAACAACTGGAGCCGTGGTATTTTTATTAAATTTAGCAAAAGGATTATCATATTGGATAAAAGGTATGTTCCAAGGTGAGTGGTGGAAAGTAGCATCTTTTTGGACTTGTAAACCGTCAAGGCACGTGTCATGAAGCATACGCATGGTACGGTTCAGAAAAGGAGGTATTTTAGATGGTCGAGCATTATAAAGTCTAGTAAGAGCCCTACTAACATGCTGAGAGCTTAAAAGATGGTTGGATACTGACATGACTTTAAAATAATAATTGATAGACAACTTCTGTCGCCTCAACGAGAGTGGCATTTGAAAACATTCCACATAAAGACTATCAATGGGGGATGTGCGAAAAGCACCTGAACAAATCCGCAAGGCAGAGTGATGAAGAGGGTCAATCTTTTTCAAATTAGATGCACATGCAGAACTGTACACAACACAACCATAGTCAATGCGAGAAAGAATTACAGACTCGTATATTCTGAGAAGAGAAGTACGGTCTGCTCCCCATGAAGTATTTGATAAAACCTTCAGGATGTTTAATAATCTCTCACATCTCTTTCGCAGGTATAGAATATGCGAAAGGAAAGTGAGTTTGCGGTCAAAAATTATCCCAAGAAATCGCACTTCATTCACTACAGGTATGAGTTGCCAATATAGAGATCAGGATCTGGATGTAGGCCTCTTTTCCTACAAAAATGAACAACACAACTTTTGCTAGGAGATATAGTATGTCCATTATGTTTGCACCATGTAAGAATATTGGTCTATATAGAATCAATAGAATAATAATAGAAAGAATATCACTATAATAATATAAGTGGTGTCTAGGTGTAGTCAAGTTGCTTTACGCTACGACATGAGACCGCTAACAAAGCAACTTGCCAACAAACTGTTAAATTAGAGTTCCTATTTCGGAAACGGTACGATATAAGGAAGAAAATCAATTTCAAAGTTGTGGAACATTGTCGATTTAGTACAAAAAGACACATTGTGTACACATCGGAAAAGACAGTGTCAAAGGATACCAATATAACTGAACTTCATATGAAACCCAAAAAGCTCGAACAACTTCAAATCCAATTGGATAAAATTTCAGAGGAATATTGCGAAATAGAAACTTCTGAAAAATTGGAAACTATCCAGAAGCACATCGCGCAAATAAATGAATGCATTGAAGAAACAGAGTTAGGTCTCAAGCTCTTATTGAGTTCCTTAAAAGGTAATGAGAATACAAAAACTATATTGAATGATGTTGTGGTAAAGCTAAAATCCGCTTGCCTGAAATTCCTTTGTAAGAATTTTCAGCAATAATTGCAGAGTTTGCTAAATTTAAAAATATATTTATTAATTTGATTAGCAACAATGAGCAAATGAATGATTCTCAAAAGCTCTATTATTTTCGTACATCTCTGAAAGGAGAAGCCAAGTTGTTAGAGTCATATAGCGATAATTTTCAGTCGCTCTTTAAAGCATTATCAGATCGATATGAAAATCAGCGTCAACTGATAGAATCGCATGTATTGGAAATCATAAACTATGATAAAATTCACAGCGAATCCGGTAAGGAGCTGGGTGCTTTAAAGGACTGTGTAAATAAAAACCAAACCGCTCATAGTTAATTATAAAAAAGACTAATGCTGTTCCATGAAATGCTAACTATAAAATTATTCAAAACTAAAATGACATTTAAATAATATTTACCTTATCTATTTTAAAAACTTTTCAAAATGAGCCATTTCATTAGACAGAGTTTTGTCTATTCAAAAGGATGAGAATTCGTTTCTACACAATTGCAAAACGCAGCAGTTGACCCCACCCCATCCGACAGCAAGCAAACAAAAAATTTATCGAGGGCTTACTTTCGGTGTACTGGCGTTCGAGCCTCATCAGAGCTTTGAATAGCGTCGCTCCTAATATAAACTTTCCCACGGTAACACAAAATTAATCATCAAGAACTTTCATCCTTTAACTAGATTTCCCATGCTAAGTTGTACCTTATGTCCAGTACAGATAAAAAGAAGGGACCACGGTGATGAGTGTTGTCAAATGACCTTTAAAAGGCGATTAACAATAGTGTGAGGGAAATGAATAGAAATCGAGAGTCACTAGTTTCCCCATTTCCACACGGCAATTATTGTGTCTATCGAGGCTTACTTCTTCGCTGAATGGCGTTCGAGCTCACAGCTTTGAATAGCGTCGCATCTCTAATAACAATAAACTTTTCCCAAGGTAGACAAATAAATTTCGAAGAACTTTCTCCTTTAACTTAGATTCCCATGATAAGGTGTGTACCTGCAAGCCAATTAAGATAAACAGTGAGGGGACCGCGGTGATAGTGTTGTCAAATGACCTTTAAAGGCGATTACAATATGTGAGAGGAAATGAATAAAGCTCGAGAGTCACTAGTTTCCCAGTCCATCGGCAATATTCGAATTTCTAACTGAATGCAATTGTTGCTCTGGAAATGAAAAGTTTTACAACTGAACTGAACTATTATACTAATGACAACTGAATTATTTGATTATCTTTGAAAACGAAAACTTAATATTCAGTCTAATCATTGAAATTACAAGAAAATCATTGAATGACTTGAAAAATCACTGAATGAAAAATCTCCACTTCGGTGAAAATATTTTTTTTAATAATGAAATGGTTCTTTCTTGGCCCGGAAGTTCTGATGAGATAGTATTCTCCATATTGTATTGATTATCAGTCTATCTTAATTAGGATTTACATCTGGCTAGATAGAGATGAATTTTGGCAGTTTTTTGAAAACAATTAATTTATTGCGATATTTGTTTTAAAATTTTTGCATTTTGGGACCTCTTTCAGTTCGGGCCTGGTGCACCTAGACATTAATGCGCCCCTGCTTCAATACTTCAAGAAACCTAAGAAAAAATTAAACAACTTTTGAAAGAATTCAAAATTTAAAACATACTACAGATTATATTACTTGAGATAAATAATTTGAAGAAAAGCGCCTTGAATTGTGAACATTTTTTATTCTTTGTCAGTTTTTTAAAATAAATTAATTTGAAGTAATTTGAATCATAGTTACAAACGAATTTGAAAATTTCTGATAATTATTTCTACATCATTCATTTTGGCATTCAATCGTTTTAGCCAAAAATGATTGAAACAAAAGCTCATGAGATGTTTTCCTGAATGGGAACAATATGAGGCAATATTAGTCGAAGGCTCCTCAAAATTGCATTGGGGTTTTCAGAATTATTTACTCATTGAAAATGTAAAACTAATTCTCCTTGCTATAAAAAAATCTGACAGAATATTGTTTAACTAATAATACTCTAGCATAATTAAGATAGATTAATACTTCTTAGTTAAAATATTAACCCTTGGGCTGAAACTCCTGCACTTGCTTTGCTTAGTTACGGATGACGGGTTTAATTTACACAAGGTTAATAATGTATTCTAATACATTATTATGTTTAATCATTAAATCATTTTTCTTTGAAATCTGTTCCCGTTTAAGCAGCTGTTTATACAAATAAAGCAATTAAGAACAAAACAATAAAATGCCAGTTATTGAATTATTATGATTGTTATGATATTCGACCTCTCATTCTTTTAATAACCAAATTATTGGCATTTATCTAGAAATAATGATAAAAATGGAACCTGATTCTGCCAATTGTGCATTTTAGCTCTTGTTTAACAGGGCAGTTGAATAAACGTTAGCTACGGTTACAGCTACATGCTCTTCTTTATTAGGTATTTTGTTTACTATGTATAACAATTTAAAAACTCAGAATGAGGTCCCATTTGTTGAGTTTGAATTTTCTCTTCATTATTGCCATCTTATTTTCTGCATTGAATCAGTTTTCAAAACAGAATTTTATTTGTGCTTTAAAAGTGAATATATTTTACGGATTGTTACGTAAGAAATTAAAATTATATTACACTATCTACAGTAATAATATATAATATGTTTAAAAAGAATTTAGATTCTGTGTACACGCGATATCGAATCTTTGGTTTGGTTAAGAACTATGCTATGTCAGAAATACGCCTGTAAAAGGTTGCTACGAAAATATCTTGATTCTTGATGAATCAGAAAACAGAAATGGGCATCAATATTATCATTAAGTTAAAATTTGAAATAAAAAGTGAGCAAATGCATCTGAAGGCATTTTATTATGAAAATAAAACAACTATTAAAAAACACTGTTCCAGTTCGTAAAATTTTTAAAGTATTCCCAAAATTAAAAGTATCTGTACTTAAGATTAGATAACAACCAGTAAAGTTATTAAAGTTCGTTAAATTTTGACATTTTCTATCGCGTTAATTTTATCTTCATATTAATGCAAAAGCAAAATTAACTAATTGAATCGATAGAGGCAGCTTTCAAGCTTTTTCTGAACAACGGAGTAAATAACCATCTTAAGGTAAAAAATGGAGGATCTAAAACAGTTATCAAAATATTTTTATTGAAGATGGATATGCAGTAAAAAAAGCTGACCCAAGGCTTTGTGACTCAGAGATGAAAGAAAAGCATTGAACATGGAATCATCAGAAAAATTTCAAGTAAAGAATGATCTGAATGACTGGTTTAAATGTTTTCAACAAAATTAACTTAATACTGTTACTCGATCAAGAATTTCCAGTGCAAAGCAAAAAAAGCTACGTAAACCTTCTTCACTAATCAGATATAAAACACAAGGTTTAGAATTTGCACGGCAAGTGATGCTCGTGGGAGTGACGTTAATTCAACAGCCGTG
>BGPR01000866.1:190524-255031 GCA_013235015.1 Araneus ventricosus
CAGAAAGGAATGAAGTCAATTCACGTGAGAAAAGAAACTGCGCATGTCATTTAACATCTAACTTTATCTTTACATACGCTGCGTGACACATAAAATGATAAAAAGTGCAATGGGATACTTGATAAAGTGATAAAATGTGCAATGGGATACCTGAATTAAATTGGGGCAGAATACTTGACGTGTGCCACTGAGCATGAACTGAAAATAATGAATTTATATGATACATTTGATTTGTGAAATACTTTACCTGTTATAAGCGATTGCTTGCAGAGCTGTGTACAGTAGGCGCTAAAACCGCTAATTCTTCCTTTACGCAATTTTCTCTGGAAATAAGTGCTAATTTCTCTGTAAAAATACAAAAAAACAATCATTTATCTTCTTTTTGTTCAGCTAATAAAGAAAGTTAAATTTGTTCTTCATTTCCGCGTTATTTTTCTTTTTTATCGAAAAACGAAGACAAACATTCGTTAGGATTAAATGTGCAGTGGACCCTCTCTAATCCGGCTCCATCAGTAGTCCGCCGTTTTCAGAAGGCCGAGTGACGAATTTTAAAGGAAAAACAGATCACTGCAAATAGATGTCAGTGATCTTGACGCGACTTAGGCTATTGTACAAATTTCGAATTATATTTTGTAATATTTATAGTATAATATTTTGTGTAATAAATACAGGTTTCGGAAACAGAGATAACCGACCCCTAGTCTCTAAGTATCCCGCGAGGTCCACCAATAATCTCCAATTGCTCACACCGAAAAAACAAAGTCTCATCTCAAAACTCGTGCAAAATATTAATATTACTTACCAGGGCGTGACCGTGCCTCCGAAATGAAGCGTCTCGCATTTAATAACCAAGGAAAGAACAGCAACAGAAAATTGTATAATATTGTGTAAACAAACAAATATGTACTGCATATAATGTAAATGTATGTTTGTTTTGAATAAAATTCCCGTGTCATTGCCCATCAAACCATTCAGTGACTGGGATGATCATATGAGATGGTGTTCTGTTCTGTTTATTGAAAATAAATACAAAAGCTTTTTTAAACACGCTTTTAACAGCGTATGAAAAGTAGAAAATATTTTTCTAAGAATTCTGAAGGTGAAAACAAAACTTATAACAGAGGGAGGTGCAGATAGAAATACTCTAAAGTGAAATATATTCTTATCACATTGACCGAGCGAATCGAGATCTCTGTTTAAACTCGGCCGTTCAGCATTTCGCCTGTCTCTAAATTTGTTTGTTACGCAATCACGGCCAAACGCGTTGGTAGTTCTTCGAATTTGGCAGGAATATTCATTAAAGCAACAAAAAACGATCTTATATGTAATAATTATTTTTTAAATCATTTTAAGAGGGTGGCCAATTAACTAATTTAAACCTTTTGACGAGACAATGGAAAGTTTGGCCATGAAAACTCTTGAATCATTTTGGCAAATATTTATGTGAATGCTGATAAAAGCAAACATTCAGTTTTAATTTTAATAATACGATAAAAATAGACAATTAATGGTAATTTTGTAAATATTAATCAAAACAGTTATTTAATAGTCAATTTGTTAATACTGATGCAACCAAAGATTTGTGTAAATAATTCGTATTCAAAAGAGAGAGAGAAAAAATCTTTTTTTTCTCTCAGGCTTATAGTCGTTTATTCCTGTTTCGTTTGGATGTAATCTTTTTTCAATTCCTACTATTAGTTCACACTCTCCCTATATTTATAAATCTTGTTCAAATTTTGCAATCGATTTTAAACTAACATCCCGATAGAGACTTGAAACTTTAAACATAGCTCAGAAGTAGATGACAATGCAATATTAATTCGCTTTATTGTCTGTATGTTTGTCCGTTTGTCTGTCATTTCATATTTTTCATGACGCATGCGCAGTACGTTTTTCATTGTATCTCGAAAACTATTAACATTACAGTCTTGATTCTTGGGTATATGGATGGCCCATGGGATCATCGAAGCACCCCCATATTTTAGCCATATCTCTGTGCATGCGCAGTACGTTTTTTATTATATCTCGAAGGTCTCTTCGTCACGTAACTTAATTTTTCAGGAAAATAACAACTTTTTTATTTATGATCAGGTCAAGAGAAACTGAAATAAACCTGAAATTTGCCACGTGTCTCCGTCATAATCTCAGCAAGATGTTTAAAATCGATTGCAAAATTTCACACACTCAAGACTAAAAAGTAGAAAATAATTATTTAAATAAAATAAAAATTTTAATATACCACGTTTGTAAAACGGACTAAAAAGTATAAAATAATTTCTTCTAGCCCCATACAGATTTATAACCCCATATAGATTTAAAACGAAAAACGTGGGGCGCATGCAATGACACTTGATGTTAATACAGTTTTTTCAAATATTAATTCATTAATTAAATTTAATTAATTAATTTTAGTTTTATATGAGAGAAAAAAATTTCTAAAATAAAATTTTTCTTTGTTGACCTAAGTGGGAATTGACTTTAAAATTTGTTTTATATTACTTGTTTCTCTCTCTCTCTTTCGGTGAAATTATTTTCAGGGATTCTGAAAAACGGTTCATCTTATTAAAATTTAAAGAAGATGATTACCTGTTATTTGTGTAACGTTTTTTCGCGTATTACTCACAATTTTTGTTCCACCTTCAGGTGCTTTTGCTACTGTTAAGTTATTGACCAAGCGAAGCAAGGTCTACGTTTTAACTTAACCTTTGAGAACTTTGTCTGTAAATTTGTTTCTTACCAAACGCGTACCTTAACCAAACGCGTTGTTCGGTTTCCTTCGAATTTGGCATAAATGTTTTTGAAGGAATAAAAAACGGCGTATATCTTTCTTATTTTTTATTCGTTTTGACTTTGAGGCCATTTTACTGATTTCGATGTATTGGCTAGTCAATGGCGAGTTTGGCTTAAAACGTTTGAATTATTTTAGTAAAGACGAGAAGTGCAAGTTTAATCTTGTAAATACTGATAAAAGCAAATATTTATTTGCAATTTCATTAATTCGATAAAAACAGACATATATAATGGTAATTTTTTTCATACTGATAAAACAGATATTTCACTGTCATAGTGTTAATACTGTGATATTTCTAACAAAAAAAATATATATATTTCTAAAGGCAATAAGAAAATAGTGTGGCAACGCTATATTTGTCTTTAACGAGCGTTTCTTAGCAACGCAGGGAAAAGATGTTAGTTTTTAAAAATCGAAGTTAGTTGAAGAAAATGTATTGAATGAGATGTGTTTTTATTGTGAAAAATATGTTAAATAAATGCGTTGTTTTACATAAAGAAGTCTGATAATGCATCCTGCAATGCATTACAATACGGATAAAAGCAAAGATTTGTGAAAATAATTCGCATTAATAAAAGAGAGAGAAATAAAATCATTAGTTTCTTCTTGATAGTTGTTCTTCCTGCTTAGTTCCATCTAATCTTGTTTATCTCTTTTCGTTAAAGCTTCTTCAGTAATTCTACAAAAGAGTTCATATTACTAGTAGTTCTGTGAACCGTAGACCTCGCGCCCTCCCTCCCAAAAAATTTAAGATCGGTTTTGTAGTCTTTAAAAGTTTATCCAACGTTGTCATTCATTTTGGAGACACCATTTTTTCCAGGAACACCAGACATCATGATTTGTCTCTCAAGGAAGAACTTTCTTTATCCACATGACACTGTCTTATACAGACTGTCCACACTTGTCGTGAAGAACAGTTAATTTCTAAACCGTTAGAGATAGACATATAGTTCCAGTTGGAAAAATGCTTTAAATGAAGGAAAGAATTTTATGTTTTTTTGAGTCACTAAATATATTTCTGAAAAAAAATACGAATTCTAACTTTTTATACGGTCCCCCGGTCCAATCAGTCATATTTATTAAAATATTCTTGACATTCCAACATTTTAAACAAAAAAAGTCCCACTCTTCTTCGACTGAAACTGAGCGAGTTATGGAGCTTTGAATTTCATGCTTTTTAACCAATTAGCGGCCTCGTCGAGCAAGTTTTGCGCATTGATTGGTGGATCGTCTTCAAGACGGCTATTGAAATGGTGTAAAGTGGTCTAAGTCAGCGATATTCAAAGCTCCATAACTCGGCTAGTTTTAGTCGCAGAAGAGTGGGACGTGTTTTGTTTAAAATATTAGAGTATCAAAACAATTTTCCTAAATATGACTGACAGGACCGGGGGACCGTATAAAAAGTTAGAATTCGTAACTTTTTCAGGAATATATTTATTCACTCAAAACACATATATTATAATTCTTCCCTTCATTTAAAGCATTTTTTCAATGGGAACTATATGTCTATCTCTAACGGTTTAGAAATTAGTTATTGTTCACGATAAGTGTGGACGCCCTGTATATAACTTGCTAAGTTATATTTACAATCTTAAACCAATCAGTGTACAATATTGAACACCTATATTATACACAAATTTTATTCCCTGTATTTACAAAACAAATACATTAACTTAATGAAAATATATAAAAATGTACTGGAACAGATCTTGAGTAAATTTTACACTCGAGAGTGGAGATAGTCATCAAATTTTTATAATATGAGCCATTTGGGTAGAATCGTGGGAAAAGCATACTTTCGGAAAAGAGAAATCACGATTAGAAGGAACTAAACAGAAAAAAGGGTTGAAATCTAGAAGTTGGTATACTCTCTTAAAACGCTGCCAAATCTCCAAAGCAAGACGTTGACCGCTGCATATCATTGGAGCCAAGTCGCCAAAGCTATATGCAGGTATTACCTGTATTAGCTTTGGCGACTTGGCGCCATCTTAAGAGTGTGTACCAAATTCTAGATTTCAACCGAAAAAAAGCAACTCTTAACATGGAAAAACCATGATCTTATCTCCATCTCACACACACACGCTTTTTTCAATCCAAATCATTTACACAAATCTTTGTTTTTATCAGCATTTTCAAAATTAGAATTAAATGTTTGCTTTTATCAATATTAAAAAATTGCAATCATATGTCTGTTTTCATCAGTATTAACAAAATTAGAATTAAAGCTCTGCTTTTATCACTATAAACTAAGTTAAAATTAAATGTCTGTTGTTATTAGTATTAACAAAATTACAATTAAGTATGTCGCCAATACCAAATTGAAGGGCCACGATGACCTAGTGTTAATGTTTCGGCCTCGGGGCCGCAGGGTTCCAGGTTCGAAACCCGATTCCCCTGAAGACCGACCGTGTATGGGGCCTGTTGCGCATCAAATCATGCCTAATGGCCAAACGCCCTCCCGTTGGTGTGGTGCGGAAGGTTGAAGAAAGGGCGCCAGCGTAGGTCTCGCCCTCGTCGTCTGACCGTGGTTCAAAAATACGAGGTCCGTCCAAAAATAGCCTTCGTGTTGTTTCAAAACGGGACGTTAATGTAACTAACTAAACAATACCAAAATGGAGCCTGTCAAGCCAGAAAGAAATGTTGTTACGTTTTTATTATTATTTTTTTAATGAAAAGTAAGAACAAACAGTTGTAGTGATTTTAAAATGTAAGCGTATTTCATATTACGCCTGACAAAAGCATGACTGCAACATAATTATTGTATATCAGTGTATGATAGCAGGTAAGTGGCAACAGTAAGATGTTGCGTTACTTTGAATTTGATTTTTAGAAATAGTCTAGAGAGAGACGATTAAGAAAAGTGTTGAGTACGGTACGATTGAACGGAGTTACGTTATATGCAGTTACGAAGTGAAATGGTTGTGCTTAATAAATGTTGTTTTGTTTTAAAAGAAGTCTTATGAATGTCAATCGAGAAGCCAACATAAATCAGAAGTGGGATGAATTAGAAACCTGTGACTGAAATTCTCATCGACAGTTAAGTAAGACGGAAGGAGTTTGAAAATTAAAGTACGTTACGAAATTTTTTGTCGTTATTTGTAAATAAAAGTGTAGTAAAGTGTAAAAATGTCTATCTTCGCTGGAGCAAGGAAGTGCGATTTGAAGATATTGGCTGAAGAGCTTGGAGAAACGGTCAATGACAGCCATAAATTGAAAGATTTGAAAAAGATGATTTTGGCGAGCAAAGAGTACGATGAAGAAAGCGCCAAGGAATGGTTAAATACGATAATCAATGAAAGAAAAGAAAGAGAAGAAAATGAATGAAGAAATGAAGAAATCCAAATTGCTGAACAGAAAAGGCAAGACGAAATCGCTGAACGAAGACGCCAAGACGAAATCCAAATTGCTGAACAGAAAAGGCAAGACGAAATTGCTGAACGAAGACGCCAAGACGAAATCCAAATTGCTGAACAGAAAAAGCAAGACGAAATTGCTGAACGAAGACGCCAAGACGAAATTGCTGAACGAAAGCGAAAGGATGAAATGCAATTTGAGCTGCAAAAAATACGCCTTGAAGCAGAAGGTAGGTCTTTAAATTCAAATTCCCTCGCCAATCAAAATGTAAACAGTATGCAAATTAAGCCAAAGTTAGAAATTCATCATTTGATGCAAACATTTAATTCCGATGAAAACGATATAAGTTTATATTTAATTATGTTTGAACGTCTGGCCAAACAAGCTGAAATATTAGAAAACACTTGGGTAACTCATTTGCTTGACTCACTGCCATATGACGTTGCGCAGTTAACCGCCAGAGAACCAGATGAGATTGCAAACGATTATGGCGAAGTTGAAAAGATATTATTGAAACGGTATAAGTTAACGCCAGAAAAATTTCGCCAAAAATTTTTTATGCATAATAAGAATTTAGGAAGTACCTGGAAAAACTTTGCCTATGAATTAAAAAGTTTTTTTAATGAATGGGTCAATGGAATTAAAGCAGATAGTTTTGAAAAGTTGAGCGATCTTATCATAACGGATCAAATTAAACGTAAAGTATCTCAAGAAATAAAAGATCATTTTATAGATGAATGGTCTAAGCTGAATTCGCCAGATGATTTAGTTGAAAAACTGGACGACTATGATACTTTGAGGTCAACTTTCATGAGTAAACAACCGCGAAAGGAATGCCATTACGACAAGCAGAACTCCTTTAAAGATGATTCAGTTTTTACAACCAACGAAAAGAGAAAACTGTACGGCATTAGACATAACGAGAGGGGTGAACCAAAATGCTTCCACTGTTCTAATTTCGGGCACATTGCAAGGAACTGTTCGATGCCAAAATCAGTTTTAACATGCAGAGAAGGTAATGAAACAGGCCTTAAAATTATAAACTGTGTCGCCAAGGAAACGAATCATGCAAGTGAAGAAAGCTTATCTGTTAGACTAGTTGGCGAGAATTCAGACGATAGTAATTCATTTTTGAAGAAATCGAAAATTAATAATTGTGATAACGTGCAAGCTTTAATTGATACTGGAAGTTCGTGTTGTCTCTTAAAGATTTCAGTGGCTCAGAAACTTAAATTGAAATTTGAACGTGCTGCCAATAAAATATACGGTTTTGGAAATCAAAAGATGCCTGCATTAACGCCTATTGGAAGAATTAAAGCCGATATTGAAGTTGATGGTGTAAAGGCCGAAAACATAAGCATATACGTTGTTCCTGACGATGCGCAGTCAGTTGATCTTATCATCGGACGGACATGGCTTGGTCTTCCTCATATTGCTTATACCAAAATAGGAAAAAGAGTTCACATTGGATATCGTGAAGATGAACTATTTAGAAACTTTCCGATTGATGAAAAAGTAAATCCAGTCTGCCTTGAACGTCTTGAAACAGCTCAGTTGCAGTTTGCAGATTAAAGGCACTTCCCAGCAAAAGATGATGGGCAATTTAGCGGATGATCTTAAAATGGTAAAGAATGAACTGCTACTTCTACAAGGAGATATTAAGAACTTTAAGGAAGAGCGACAATCGTTGCTTCTTCAAATCCAGGAAAAGAATAAGAATGTTGACAACTTGAAAAGCATCAACAATTCTTTAGTGAAAACGAATTCATATTACGACAAAAACAACTCAGGTAAAGTGTTGCTTCGTAAAGGAGACATCGTGGCAGATAGAAGAAAACCTAACACGACAAGTGAATCAACAAAACCGCAACCACGATACCGAGGACCTATGGTTGTCACACAAGTACGCCCTAGTGACAAATATAAAATCTCACAGCTAGAACCTAGAAATGGCCGTCCTTATGCTACAATAGTTCATGTCAGTCAGTTAAAAGCTTGGAGCAGCTGGAATGAAGATGATGACTCTAGTACGAATTCTCTGAACCTGAGATGCAAAGATCCAAACGAACTGTACGAAAACCACTGCGTTATGGAGATTTTATGCCGAACAGACAGAACTTTTTTTTAAATGTTATATTTCACCTTATTTTATCTTTTATGAATGTATATTTCTTTTGTTTTTGTAATGATATTATTGAATGTAAACAAAATGTGGTTCATTTCAGGTCAATTGAAAAGACAGGATGGTCGAATGTAAGCGTATTTCATATTACGCCTGACAAAAGCATGACTGCAACATAATTATTGTATATATGATATCAGGTAAGTGGCAACAGTAAGATGTGTGCTACTTTGAATTTGATTTTTTAGAAAGAGTCTAGAGAGAGACGATTACGAGAAGTGTTGAGTACGGTACGATTGAACAGAGTTAAGTTGTATGCAGTTACGAAGTGAAATGGTTGTGCTTAATAAATGTTGTTTTTTTTAAAAAGAAGTCTTATGAATGTCAATCGAGAAGCCAACAAAATAAAATCAAGAATTTTGGTTTAGCTCTGGGGGACTGCAGCCCGATAGATTCGCCACTGGAGAAACATAAGTTGCCCATTTTACGGCAGAAATACATATTTAGTAGAATTGATGTTATAATACCGGTACAATCTAAGCTGTTGTTCAAGCGTTGGTAACTCTCCCTTAACAGTTGCAGCTTGATGAAAAATTCAGTCTAGAAAGATTTAAAGGAAATACTTACTTATGTGGTGCCATTTGCGTAGGTAACCTCTGGGCCCACTGTTTTTCAGAAAATTTAGCCATTTAACTAGAGAGAGTGCAAAACGAAACTTAACCACCAGCCAGAGTCATATCACTTTATGCATTGTGCTATGGTAATATATTCAGATATTCTCGATCATTGCGAATAATTTTAGATTAAATAATATACAAAATATCAATTACCATTTTCAAAATATTTTTTTAATGACTCATTTTTCCCTTTGTGATTGCCGTAAAAATTAGAAGTATCGGAAACTATTTACAGATGACGGTTCCCTGGGCAACATCCGTACTTTAAAACAACAGAAAAGACTATTCATTGTGCAGTTTTAATAGAATAATTACAAATTTCCGATATTTAAAATGATTTTTCGAGAAGCACAAAATATATTCCGTTATTTTATTTCTTTCACAAGGGCTTGCTACCTGTAATTCAAACGCAGATGATATTTGTAGTGATTTAATTATGAATATTTGTGCTAAAATTTAAAATTTCTTTACTCGAAACTTATTCTTATATTGGCGACATACAGGGTAGACCGCTGGACCTAAGAAATACTCTGGAACAAACATGGTGGTGGGAATGTGCACCTTGGAGCCGTTTTTCCGAAGTTTTAATTATAATTTTAATTAATTAAAAATTAATCGAAATTTTTGCGTTTTTTCTTGATAACTTTTGAAAATATAATAGCGCCAAAATAATTTTTGCACAATCAGAAAATTTAAAAAAATAAATTTTCAATGATATCAATTAAGTTGCCGTAAAATTTTTTCACTAATTTCAATAATTTTTTTTAAATATTTGAGGCGTAATTTACAACAATACTTTTCATAGTTGAAACACAATTCAAACCATTTTCATTGTTTAAACAAATATTTAATTGCGCGTTTCTCTTCCGTTATTGAACCTAAGGTATTATTCTAATGGATTTTACTTACTTTCTTTTTTTTGTTATATATATATATATATATATTGAAATCTGTAAGCGAAGTCCTGGCCACTTAGATAGCAACGAACGAATCGAAAATAGTAAGCTTATTCGGAAATATATCCAGTAAACTGAAAGATTATGGTTGCTATGTTTTAATTCCTTTTATAAGCATGTTTTAATCCATCTAACATGTTTCTGGACATAAAATGTGCCCGGCATTTTGCTGCTGAAATCAAATACATATTTTTCATGAGGAATAAGAAAGTGAAGTTGTGTCGACAACGTGCAATTAAATATCACATGACATGGACAGTTACTTGACTCAATTAGGGTTGTTCATATAGTCAATGAACAGAACAGGTGCGAGGCGTTTGCAATCCTAAAAGCTGTGGAGAAAATTGTGAATTGTACCGAGGAGGTTTACATATTCAGTGATTCGAGATCCGTGCTAATGGTACTTGAATCTACTAGAACTCAGTCTCCAATTATAGCAACGATCAAGACATTATTGAGATCTAAACCGAATGTTAAATTGAATTGGGTTCGAGCCCACGTGGTCATAATTAGCAACGAAATGGCGGATCAAGCGGCAAGAAGAGCCACTCAAAAAGAATTCATACATCATGTTGAAAAAATTCCGATGTCCTGGATCAAGTTCGAACTGAAGACAAAGATGAGGAAAAATGGCAACATCGGTGGGAAAATTCACAAAAAGCAAGGTTTTTCTGTGGAATTTTTCCACAAGTTAATACTAGAAGGTGCTATGGGGACTTTTATTTATAAAGCAGTTGTTGACAAACCATGGATGCTTTCCATCCTATCAGCATAGATTTTTTTAATAAATCGGAGGATTGTGACAGTCGAAGAGACTGCTCTACAATAAGCCATTATATCTATGGTTGTCCAATTACAAACATATTATATTGAAATATTTTCTATGTGAATTTCATAAAATAGATATTTTGGACTTGGTTGCCCATCCAAGAGCCAAACTTGGACTTCGCCTGATGGTTCAGGACTTTTTTTTCCTAAGTCTTTGGATTAATTTTGCTAAGGCTTTGTTCTGCGTTTTAAGGTTGAGATTAGTAAAAATTGGTAAAAATTCGGCAGTCCAAGGCTGGAGATGCTAGTCTAGGTGGGTTGCTGTGTGTTGGAAGCTCTGTGCCTGAGATGACTCGATATCAAAATAGTGTACTTTTAATCAATTCTGACCCCTTACCTAATCTCAAAATTTTTGCGGGCATTGTGTTCTAAATTTTCTGGACGCTTTCAAATTTATGAAGTTTTAAAAATTGTTTTACAGTCAAGAACACCCCTTTTCAAGACAGCTAATGGTTGGAGCTTGGCTTGGCTAATTCCTGTATTTGGAGGTCGGTTTTATCTGTAAGAGACAGCTCCGCCATGTCCGCCTGGCTTCTTGCTGGAGCAGTTTTTCCTCGGCAGAGCATCAGTTATATCCGGATGTTTATGTAGGACGGATATCCTTATTTCTGATAGATGTCTAGCTGGAATCCTCATGTAGGATGGAATCACGGTCCTTAGACCTCTGCCTATCTTTAATACGGGTACTGTGGCATCACAACTGTATGGAGATGGGTATCTTGAAACTTATATGAGGCTTTTCTAGGGAGCATTTTACTTTTATAGATGACAACACGAGCCACAAATAATTCATCTTGTTGGTGATTTTCTGGAAAAAGACTATATTAATCGAATGGTGTGGCGTGCCATATCACCGGACGATACTCCCATACAGCATATTTGGAATGTTCTAATAAAGGCCACAGCATGACGTCAAACACCTCACGAGATCTTACAGGATTTAAAATCTACGTTGTTAAAGCTTTGATAGGCTTCTGCCATACGCTTAGATCATCAATCTCATTTTCAGCATGATGACCCTGTGTAAGTCTTGTTAAGCAGTTCGTGGTGGTTGCACTCTTTATTAGAGGGACGATTCTGAAAACATCAGGAGCCATGTTCTGGCCATTCCTATAAATGGAAATATTTGAAGAAAATTTTAATACATTTCTTTATGTACTGTTAGCTCTTTACTAATTTCATTGTAATAAGCCAATTATTATTCGAGATATCACTTATTACGTGTTTATAACTAGGCTTGCCAGATTTCTGAAATGTTCAACCGGGACACCGGAATGCCCCCAGCGTCTCGGATATTCAAGGGTACACCCCCTTGGACGGGTTTTTAGAGTGTTTTAGAGGGTAGTTTATTCTCAATGTTATGAATAAATGGTTACTGATTAGGAACCTAAACCAAGGGTAATAATAAATGACACAAACGAGTAAATTTAAGCATTTTATTTCTTACATGTTAATATTAATAATTTACTTAAGTAAGAAGAAACACTTTGAATGAGGTGCACAATATTGGACTCGCCCGAAGAGCCTCTCGCATCGCGCATGGTCACGATTGACGGAACAAGACGATACGATGACAATATTATTTATTAGCAGATCATCACTCTTCTATAGTTTGCACTTTTCATACAGTACAGTGAAATAAATGACAAAGTAATTATCCTAAATAATCCTTCACAGTTAATTATTTTTAGATTTTTTTGGTCATCTATAATCAAATTTAATTTTTACCGGGACGTGGAGTAAACCGGCCGGGACACCGGGATTTTGTCTGAAAACCGGGACGTCTGGCAAGCCTATTTATAACCTAACTTTTGTATCTAGTGTATATAAATGCTGTAATAATTGTGAATGCTGAACTTACTTCGTTCCCCGGTTTTTCTCCCAACAGCTTTATTCGTTTTGGCTAATTATGCATTAAAAGTATCAAAGTATCTATTCCTAATTATGATCAGTAATTATCGAGGGGTACTCTGTAATCAACGTCCGTTGCCATCATTACTACAACTTTATTGGATATCCAACGACAAAATCTCCAGTATATGCGATAATATTTTAATTGAACAAAACTATCTTTGTACTATAGTTGACAACGATGGATGAACAAAAGAATCATTCAAAAATGAGAAAAAAATTTGATTGGTTGACAGCCAGATATTCACACTGGCCTTCAAATAAAACTTCCGGATATTTACTTCTTTAAAGCTTATTTCCATCATGTTAGCATCATGTAGCAGTACCCTCACGGCTTTGCCCGTGACATCCTGAATTTCAAAAAAAAAAAAAAAATTTAAAAGCTTACAATCTTCAATTTCAGGTTTCAACTTTGAAGCCACATTGTTTAAATAGCTCCTTGAGGACATATTTCATTTTTTTTTTTTTCAGTTTCAACGAAAGTACACGCACGATGAACATGTCTTCTGAAACTAAAGATATCAGCCTTTACATCGGCTATCAAAAAAGTATAGAAACAAACAAATTAAAACCATGATCTGTCGGCGCGACGACAGACGGTACGATCGTACTTTAAAATCTTGCTGAAAGCAAAGGGATAATGGCGTCACGTGGTTTCGACGAAATGCATGCTGGGAATAGAGCACCGCGACCTTGGTTACGAAACATCAAGGAGGGAAGTTTAGTTTTAATTATATTAACGTCCCGTTTTGAAGCAACACGAGGGCTATTTTGGGACGGACCTCGTAATTTTGAACCGCGGTCAGGTGACGAGGACGACACCTGAGCTGTCACCCTTCTCTCCAAACTTCCTTCGAACCTGGAAACCTCCTGCCCCAAAGCTGAGACCTTATCACTTGGCCACCGCGGCCTATCAAGGAGGGAAAAAAATCGAAAGTAGCGAAAATATTTTAACACTTTAGAAAAAACATCAATTAATATTCAACCATAAAAGATATTTTAACCGTTCGTGTTTTAAATCAGGAGGAATATTCCATTCATTACCTCAAAAAAATGAAAGAGATAACGTTATTAGGACGGGGGATGCAGTAAATTTAAATACGAAAACAAGATTTTTTCGGCAAAACTGACTATTTTTTAAAAAAATTTCTCAAAATTCAGTAAATTATGTTTGAAGCTCAAAACAACAATAATGAATTAAAAATTAAAGACCTTAAAATAAAGTATATAAGATATCGTTTAAGCGATTTTTTTAATTAAATTAAAAAAATCGCTTAATTTAAATTTTGATTCTGTACTTGTGGCGTCACCTGGTAGCGAATTTTAGAAAAAAAACTCATTCTATATTATTTACGATAATGATTGTTGGTTGTATTGGTTTTTTTTTGGCGCAAGAGCCATGAAGTTGACCATACTGAGGCAGAAAAATGGTAAAATCATATTTACGATAATGAATTAAAAATTAAAGAATTTAAAGTAGGTATATAAGATAATTATCATTTAAGCAGTTTTTTAAAATTTTGATTCTGTACTTGGGGCGTCACCTGGTAGCGAATTTGAGAAAAAAACCTCATTCCATATTATTTACGATAATGGTGGTTGGTTGTACTGGGGTTTTTTTGGCGCAAGAACCATGAAATTGACCAAACTACGCCAGAAAAGAAAGTAAAATCATATTTACGTTAATGAATTAAAAATTAAAGACTTTAAAGTAGGAAATGTTAAAATAATTCTAATTTTTAGTATAATGAGAAAAGTGTGTTTTTAAAAACTGTTTGTATTAATTTTTTGTTGTTGTTCCCCTCAGTGGCGAATCTAGGGGGATGTTATGGAGCTGCCAGAGCTAAATCAAAATTCTCGATTTTTTTCAAATTACTACAACTATTTGTTTTTCATCTCTTTTTTTAAAAATAAATCGTGGCAACAGTGCTTTCTGGCTTGACAGGCTCGAAAATTTTCCCGCCTGCATGAAAACCAATCCCATTATAGACGCCTATGGGGGAGTGTTTTCGATGCCAATATTTGGCGATATTTCCCTTTTTTGGCTAGAAATGCTTTGTAAAGTTTTTCTATTTCGACGACCGCGAGATGCTATCTGTTATAAGGATGTAAACATTTTTACTTTGTAGTTTTCTTTTTGTGTGTGTGTGTGACTTAAAGTAGAATGAATTCCTTCTTGAGTGTCATTGAATACGAATGCATTTTTAAAACGAAACATGAAATAAATATATAGTGTATAATTTTTTGCTAAAGTAAATAATCTAATACGCATAAGTTAGAAAAATATTCAAATACATAAATACTTGCCAATGAGCTTAATATGAGTAAGAATTAATGTTGATAATAATTTGCTAATAGTTGTTCATTGTAAATAAAGATGGATGGTTTTCAAAACACGATGAAAAAAACTTCAGTTTCGAGCCAATCAAGTTAAACACGGACTTGTAGAGTTAACGCGGGCGAAAACATTTTTTGGCTATTCATTTCATTGTGTTTTTATTAAATTGTCGAAAGGATTGTAGTGTCCTTTGTGATTCTTATTGTCAGGTGGTGAGTAAAGTGACATAAACCATGAGGACACGACGATACAAAATTTTTATGACCTCAGCCCCAGCCCTCCCCCGACCAAAATCCTGGACTGCCACTGGTTCCTCTATAAAAATTACTTAACGAAGATAAATAAATACACAAAAGCTGACTGAAACCGTCCACCTACGCTTAATATAAACTACACCTACTTACACGGAATCGCTTGTAGCGATCATGTTGTTTTTCCAAGGCCAAAATAATTTGTTAGACACTTCCGGCATTGGAGAATGACAGATGAGGTACTAGATTAGTAAATAGATTGAGGGAATCGTTTTTGAAGAAGAGACTTTCTTCTATAGATAATTGCGATCGTTTCCCTTTAGGTTAACATAAATTCACAGGGAGAAAATGATTCCTTAATTAAGTTAAAAAAATCGTTTATCTTTCTCATGGATGAAAAAAGCATTTTATTATGAATTTAGATTCTTCATTACAAAAACGATATTTTAGTTTTAAAAATTACTGCGCCACTTCCATTGCGTATATTATGTGACCGTTTCCTTGTTTAAAATTGTATTCATTTTTTTAACGTTTAGGGACTTTGATTTTTTTATAATTATATTTTTTATATATTATGCGACCGTTTCCTATGTTTAAAATTGTATTCATTTTTTTTAATGTTTAGGGACTTTGATTTTTTTATAACTTTAATTGTTTTATGTGATTATATAATAGAGGGTCCAGATTTCTGAGATGACAAATAACCCATCCTAAGAAATTTGAAGTTATAAAAAAATTTAAGTACGTATTACAAATCAGTATACCAATATCGTTGTATGGCTCATATATTTTTTAAAGATGTAATAGAATTTAAGAATGCAACTTTCCAGATATTTTCCAATAGATTGTTTAATGATTCTTTTTTTCTTCCTGTCTTTGCTTCAGTCCATCTTTTACTTAACTTTTAAATAATCCCTTCTTGGTCGACGTCGCATGTCATACGTTCGGCTCTTTTGTGCCCGTACGCCATTTAAATCCGTAATTAAGTCAACGTAACGATTAATTTTAAATACAAAAATCACTTGGTCACGCTTAAATGTCTCAAGTATCCTTTAATTAATTTTAAACACAAAAATCACCTGGTCACGCTTAAATGTCTCAAGTATCCTTTAATTAATTTTAAACACAAAAATCACCTGGTCACGCTTAAATGTCCCAAGTATCCTTTAATTAATTTTAAACACAAAAATCACTTGGTCACGCTTAAATGTCTCAAGTATCCTTTACCATCTTAAATAGATTGAAATAATAAAAAATATATTAAATGGGTGGTGGCATCTAATTAGGAGGTTAAACAAAAACGTAATGCAAGGGGGTTAAAGGAAGTCCATACTTCTCTACTACTTGTTTAAATGTTGACTAACACTGTTCATGCTTGAGTTAACAGCTCTCTTAATACTTTGAGTGACTTGAGATACATACTTTGGAAAATAATTTAAAATTAAATATAAACAGATAACTTATTAAAATCAAATGCAACTTATTAAAATCAAATGCAGTCATTTACTTCACTGATTATGATTGCTGTTGCTGAAACATTTTACATTATTATTTCCTTAAGAAGTTTCTTACGCTGTTAATTTAATGTTACTCTCGGTTTTTGTTTCCTCTTATTTGTAACTAGCAGTACGCGCACAGCGTTGCCCGTGGCATAATGACTTCAACAAAATAAAAAAAGAGACCAAAGTTTTGAAAACGAAATCAAAATATATATTTATTATTGATTTCCCCCTCGATTTTTAGTGAAAGCACACGCAGGAACTTGAGCGAGATGAATAACCAGGGCTGTCCCGAGGGGATTTCAAACGGTGAGAGTGCACAAGGCCCCGCGTTTTGAAAGCCCCACGCCTCTGACTAATTTTGCAAAATGAAAATTGATTGCATAGATTTATTTAGTGAAATCAAAATTTGTCTTTGAGTTGTGTCTTCCAGGATCATAATATTACAAGGTTTAATTAAAAATAATTTGAATTGTATCCAATTTTGTTACTGTTCTGAAAATTATATAGACCTTTCCAATTACGTCGTACCTTACAGAAAGAACTTCACAAGATTGAAAATAATAAAAAAATTATTTGAGATTTAGCATTAGTCAAGAAACATTTACCTCCTCAGCCATTTTATCCATCGAATCCTAATTAGCCAAAATAACTAGTCTATGATGATATTATCAACGAATTTGCTATAAAACATATAAGAAAATGACACAAAAATTTGCTATAAAACATGCAAGAAATGAAAATGAAAAAAAAAACTTTATTTTAGTAAGTCGCGTACCAAATTGTATTTTTAAATCTATGAAGCAATTATTTTTTATTTGATTTAAAAATAATTTAATTATTCATCATATTTCCTTAGGTCCTTACTATACCAATTTATGCGATGCAATAAATAGCAAAATACAATAAATTATTATTCTGCTACTCGAAATTTCTTTCAAGGCCCCGCAATTCATCTTCTCACCAGGCCCCGCTTTTGTTCGGACCGGCCCTGTGAATAACGTGTTCTTTTATCTAAAGATATCAGCATATATGCGCGACTATCAAAAAAGTATAAAACAATTAAATCCAATGATTCTCGGATCAGTAAAATGAAGTAATTCAGATTAGCTGACGCAATAAAATGATCGAGAGTATGACGTGACTTTCGCTTGGTACCGCCAGCCAATCGGATAGTAGAAATGTATTCTGGGAACTGAGAGTAGCCTTGGGTCGGTCGAAAGCTTCGTCGATTCGGATATGCGAGAGAAAATGTTTTGAACTGATCAATAAGAAAATTCATAGAAAATCGGAGAAAAGAGATATTTTAACCATTCTTGTTTTAAAACAGGGATAAATATTCCTGTTTATAACTAAAAAAATTGAAAATGATAGGTTATTAGAACGTCGGCTGCGAGAAAATACGAATTGAAAGTTAAAAATATAAAGGAAAAGTGACTATGATTTAAAAAATTCTCAAAAATGTCTCATTCATTAAATTATGTTGGAAATTCAAAACAAACTTCATTAGAACAAAAATTGTTTGTTCTATCCGACGGTGCATTGATTATTTTTTCAACTATCATTAGAAAAGATACTACAGCCATAAACGTGCCGAAAATGACCCAAAACAACACAAAACATTAAATAAAAAAATTTCTAGATTAAATTTTAAAATTCTGGCTTCGAGGTGCATTGAGTCACCATTACGACTACCTGTGTGCCAAATATCATGGCTGTAAGTGCGATAGATTCGTCTGAACGTCGCACACGCACACACGCAAACATTGCCTTTTATAAGTATCGATAGACTATCATTTTTTTGTATTCTCTTATATATATATAATCACGTAAATAAAACCAATAATAGGTTTATATGCCGCAGTTTTTTTGACCGGATCAAAATCAGGAAAACTAACTTCCAACTAATCTAAACATTAAGTAGCCGTCTTCGGCAACCGGCCGTTTGCCCATTACATAAACAGCCTGTGGCTTGCAACTTGACGAAATAAATTGGCCGATTGGGCTTGTAGAGCAGTGATGCGCAAACCGTGGGTCGCGAGGAAATTTTTGTGGGTCACTAAATTCAAGAAATTTATTTGACAATAAAAGAATATAAAGGTTTTCTTCAGGAAACGTGGTCGGTTTTTCGCGACCCTTTAGACAGATTGAAGGAGTCGGAAATGAAAATAGTTTGAGCATCACTGTTGTAGAGGCTGAGGGACGCTGTCAAAGTTTTATTTTGCGATGCATCTTGAAAATGGAGAGTGGTGGATGGCAGGCGACCATTGGTAACGTATCTAGAGGTCATAAACTTTCATATGAAATAAAAAATGTTGAAATTGGTCCAGTAGTTTGGGCTGGGGGACTGTCTGTTGGTTTTCTCCCCATAGAGAATGTACAGCAGAGAAGTAATTTTTCGATTTCTCTCGAAAATGGATGGTGTTGGGAGGCAGGCGACCATTTTTGACATATCTAAAGGTCATAAGCTTTCAAATGAAACGAAAATTGTCGAAATCGGCCCAGTGATTGGGGCTGCGGGACTGGTAATCTGGTTTATCTAATTATTTTAAATATATAGATGGTGCTTAGTTTACGCGTGGTCAAAGTTTCAACGTGCTTCAAGAATTATTTTTATTTTCCCGAAATACTTCTTTATATTATTTTTGAAGTGGATCAAAATTCTTGAACATTTAGAAAATAATAAAAATTAGAACATTTGCAAACTTGGCTGATTTAGCTATCATAGTTCAGACGATTTACAAGTCCTTAGCCCTATCATCAAAAATTAATCAAAAGCATTATTCTAAGATTGCTCGAAATCACTCTGCATGTACGCTTATGTAGTTCTGCAATATTAGAGACAAAAAAGTTAAGAAAAAATGCTCTGATATTTCATAGAACGTTATCAACAAACTCTGTTGTTCAAACTACATTAGATGCCTTTTTAATATTTTTCTAATATTGTATGACGCATATTATACACTATACCAATAAAATATTGTAGAATATTTTTTCCTGCTTCGATGGATGGTTCTTTTTTCATTTACTGGTAAATGATGCTTCTTTTCTATAATTGAGTTCTCCAAAAATTTAGGCCTCAAAAGGGGCTGACCTGTAGAAAAAAAATCAGATTTTGCAACATAGATGATTATAGAAAATAATCAGAAAGAAAGAGAAAACATTTACATTTAGTTTTTCGATTTAAAGTGTATCGATATCAATTCTTTTTTAATAATCAACACCAAAAAAAGCTGGTTTCTTTTATTACTGTTCCAGGCAATCATCCACCTCCGGTATGCCCCAAAATTTCTCATGGACTCTCCATTGTGGATATTTGTCTCGATTCCTATGACGTCCAAGCCAAACTTTATAAGTTAAACATTTGCTTGCAACTCCAACCAAGTATTCGTAAGAAAAATGTTAAGAATAAGAAAGTTGGATGTTTTACTTTTGCAAAATATATGAATCCGCTGAAATATATGAATTCCCTAGGGAAAAAATATAAATAAAAATATATTTATCACGAAATATAACAATTTCTGTAAAAGAATATCTGAAATTGATTTCGAACTTCATAGTCATTTTTTTTAAATAACTTATGCCTCTATTTGTGGTATTGAATGAATACGTACCCCAGAACCGTTTAATTTTAAATCTAAGATATAC
The DNA here is from genome assembly GCA_013235015.1 of Araneus ventricosus. Taxonomy (NCBI): domain Eukaryota; kingdom Metazoa; phylum Arthropoda; class Arachnida; order Araneae; family Araneidae; genus Araneus; species Araneus ventricosus. Next base: position 210,900 of record BGPR01000866.1, read on the forward strand.
AGAAAATCTTTCTAAAAAATTATGTAGAACGACACAGTGCGTTGGATTTCGATATTAGCTGAATGATATCAAAACTAAAAACAGGTTATTCTCGGAAATTTATATTGCTTATTGGAAACGATCTGTTATCAGTCTGAAATCAATTTTATTTATATTAATGGAACACATTTTTTTTATTGTTAATTAATTATTCTGAGTCACTTTACATTTATTACAAGTAAATTGAAAAATAATCTTGTATATTTTTTTAAATCTTGAGATAATACATTATGCTCGGCTATTTCATTTAGAGTTGGCAAGAGCTGAACTTTTCACTTAAAAATGATTTATGGGAAGATTTTTTTTTCAATTCCTACTATTAGTTCATACTCCCTATATTTATATATCTTGTTCAAATTTTGCAATCGATTTTAAACTAACTTCCCGATGAGCTGGAGACTTGAAACTTTAAACACAGCTCAGAACTAGATGACAGTGCAATATTAATTCACTTTCTTGTGTGTCTGTCTGTCTGTTTGTCCGTCATTTCATATTTTGTATGACGTTTTTCATTATATCTCGAAAACTATTAACATTACAGACTTGGCTCTTGGGTATATGGATGGCCCATGGGATCATCGAAGCACCCCCATATTTTAGCCATATCTTTGCGCATGCGCAGTACGTTTTTCATTATATCTCGAAAACTATTAATTATTAAAGTAGGAATTGACTTATAAATTTTTTTATATTACTTGTTTTACTTTAATACTGTTTTATTAATAGAGTATTGCAAATATGTTGATCTAATGTGATTCTTTTTCATGAATTAAAGCCTTTTCTTATGGTAAATTTAGCGAAAAATAAGTATTTCAATCAGTTTTTCAAATTTGGCCTTTTTGGCCTTATTTTAAAAAAGGTTTAGCCTTACTTGGCCATTTTGATCTGGCAACTCTGGTAAAGACATAAAAATATTAAGTACAGAATGACGAAACACAAAATGTCAAGAAACGACTCAAAGGTTCATAACACCCCATTAGGTGGAAGTGGCAGCTGATGGCTCCGAAAAGCGAAACGTCAGAGAGATTATATAAATCAATTGATGTAATAACGTCGTCTTATCGAACGAATTGTCTTATCGTTGATATCGAACTTAACATCACAAAAAATCGCAATGAAAACTAATCTTGTCTAGACTGTTGCGATATCACTTTGTGAAACCATTTTACCGGCATCTGGCAGCCATTATTTTCTATGTTTTCATTCCAGTTATTTCACAACGTGTAATGTTCATTGTCATTACAATTTTTGTAACATACCAAAATTTTATTCAACAAGAGCCAAATAAGGACCAAATGAATACTATTTTGGAGTTCTTTTATAAAAAGATGTAAAAAAGAAATCCTTCTTTTAAATGATCATTCGATCTTTATATTAAAAAAAGTAAGTAGCCATAAAATTAACAGAAATTTAAACTAGGTGTTTGGCAAAGCTCTTACAATATTAGAAAAAAAATAGTTTGGATGGTTTCTATCTTTTTAAGCCATCATTATTTTTTCGCACACGAATTACAGAGCGAGAAGGCAATACAGTTCTAATTCTAAAAACTTCAAACTCGAGATGTTCATGAATCTCCACGTTTTAGAACTCTCTCAGTCTAAAAAAAAATTTGGAATTATGTTTGTCTGCCTGTACATCTGTGAACATGGAAACTAAAAAACACAGCAAGCTGGATAGATGAAATATGGTATGCGGTCTTTACACCAAAATTGAGGATTTCTATCAAATTTTTTGGACAAAGTCTGTCTGTGTGTCTAAGTGCTTGTGAACCAGTGGCGGCTCGTCCATTAGGGCAACAATTAGTATGTTTTAAAATATGGTGTTTTTTCTGAAAATATGTAATTTAGAATGTTGTGATTTATTTGAAAGTTAGCCGCCTTTGGCGATCAGCTTGCATAATTTGATATTCATAATTTCTTTAAGAAGTATTTTTAAACTTAAAATTTCGATAGACATTTAAGCCATAATATTTTAGAATCCTTGCACTGGTTCAGTTCATTGTGTACATGAGTATCCCTAATGGCATCAAGTTACCGCTATTAGCACAAGATACTGTACGATATCTCCATGACGTTGTCCGATATTATGAATGCCCTATAATATCGTAACAATACTTCGCAGCATCTTGTGCTAACAGAGACGTGATGGGACTCTCCACGTCATCTAACATCAAACTGCACCCTACGCTAATTTCACAAGATGTTCTACAATATTCATACGATATCTTTATGATTTGTGCGGAATTCGGAATATCATAGAGACATCGTAAAATACCCTGTGCTAATAGGACAAAAGCGCAACAAAATAGATGGCGTTTAATTTGAGTGCCTATTAGAATAGAAGTCCATCACGTGGTAGATTGCTGGTTTATTTATCTGTCCGTGTGACACGAAACTCAAAAACAAAACCAGCTAGATAAATGAAACTTGATACGTGGTCTTGACACAAGAATTGTATATCTGTATCAAATTTTGGACTAATCGGTTTACGAGAAAGCAGAAGCGGCCCGAGGTAATTTTACAAACTAGGCAAGGCAACAATATGGCGCCCTACCCCCACAATACCAACGTATTTTTTAAATTCTATAATGCCTGTATTCTAAATGTTGAACAAACCTCATTTTTTAGAACATAGAAATATGCATGTTTTACCTTCAAACATTACTTAACAATATCATGGTGAGAATTTATAAACAACAGATATATTTAAAATTCTATATAGTGGTCTTATTTTATTTGAAATAATATATTCAACGAGTTTATTTTAAAAATATATTTGCCGTTTTTGCGGAGCTCTCATGCCTATTAATCGATTTTTTCCCTTCGCGCTCCCGCACCTCGGATTTTGGCGCGAAAGGCAGTTGCCCGGGCCTCGGGCCGCCTCTGCGGGAAAGGGTCCAAAATGCAAACTCATTTCTCTTCACAATACTTCGAAGCTAAACTCAAAATGTGCCATATTTTGTAAGTATACGTGAAAGTCGAAGCAAGAATATTGTTTGGCTGTTACTATTTAGCGTCTGGCTTTCAACCTAACACAGAGGAGTGTATTTGCTGAAGGGGGGAAAGTACGAAACGGAAAGCAAGCCTCAGAGAAATAACAGAGTTATAATAAATACAACTATGCCGACTTCTCCTAACTTATTTAATAGACTCGTCTGATGTCTGATGATGCTTTCTTCTCAGTCACCTTCTAACGAGAACCGGGAATTTATCCTGCTTGTTTGTGATTACAACGATGTGGTTGAAATTAAAAAAAAAGGCCAGAAATCTAAAATGATTGCTCACATATGCCCAACACATTGCTTTAATCATTCACTTTGAAATTCACGGAAAAAAAACTGTTGACGCATTTCGAGACAGGATCAAAGAGAATATCTAGAATATATCTTTTAACTCTTTGCGGATAGGGACGGCATATACCGTGCGCCACAGGGTGAGTCTATTAAATACTGGCGAAGATGGAAAGCACGCCACCCCTCCGACTTCTTATAAACATTCCTCCTACTTGTTCCGATAGCTTCCAATCACCCTGAAACAGTCAGTTCGGTCTAAGCGCGCATACGAGTGTATGAAACAGTCTCCATAAGCCAACATCCTCATGAAACGGCGGGAAATTATCCTTCCAGAGCAATATTCGGCTATTATGGAAACCAGCTGAGGATAACTCTGGTGCATCAGATCTCGATAAGAAATATCTGAGTACGGCTACTACGAAACCGATTCTAATATTGATAAGTGATGGGGGATTTTTTCCTTCTTCGTTCACTTGGTCCAAGATTGTCGCTTTCACAAGCGTCTATGTGCAGGAGGACAGATTTAAGGGCGACTTTCTCCCTCATTACGAGCGGGGGAAGGTATAAGGTCACTCTAAAATAACGCCTGACAACAAGTGTAACCAATCAGACGTTGTTTTTTCTATGACGCAAGGCCAGGATGTAAAGAGGGGTGAGATCCCTTCACTTGAAGAAAATATGTTTTCTTCTTCGAGACGCGCTGCTGGATGATATTGAAGAAAGAAAAAATGGTGCCCATATTTCGTTCCGGTGGGGACTGTTCGAATTGCTTTACTTTTGCTCAATCTTTGCACGAAAATGCTCGTTCGTGTAATATCCTCCGTCTGGATTAGTAGAATAATGAGCGGACTTGTGTGATTGATAAGAATTCACCATTCGGAGATCGCAGGGACCGTGCAGATTTTCAAACAGATAAGAGTCTTTCCTTTATCACTATATATTTTTTACGTATTTCATGGCGGACAATATAAATCAATTATTGGATCCAATTATTACCCCTTTTGATAAAAAAAAGGAAACTTGAGGACTATTTAAAAAAAAATCTCTCCGACTTTTGAGTTCCCAAGTTAATTCAATGTGTGTTTTTTTTTACTTTATGTTCGCGAATGTTGATCAACATTAATTGTTTAAAAAAAAAGGGGGCCCCTGATAACCTGTAATCTAGATATATATATATAAGCTAATGTCAATGACCGTTTTTTATGTACCAATATAAATAAATCTTTCAGTTCTTTTTTTCCAGGAGTAATTTATCGCATTCATGTCTGACATTATTCACTCTTCCTTTTTATATTTATGCATGATATCTTTTTTTAAATTTTTTTGGTAAAAAGGCTATTTAAAATTTACACGAACAAATTAATTTAACAAATGCACAATTTTTGAATCTACTAAACTACAGTTTTATATATTTAAGTGTTTATATACTATATTATATATAATATCAAGTTAACAATTTATGTGTTTATGTATCAATTCATCAAGTAAACAACATAACATATTCATTCGAAATTTATTTAGGGAGAATTTAAAATAGAAAGTCATTTATAGAATTTCAGCGCCTACATGTCTCGAACATGATTGTTTTTTAACACTTCGAAATGAAATGAGGTAGAAAAAGATCTACAGTTGTTTTATTTTGCACAGAATAAAAAATATACAAGAAACCATTTATTAATTTTCCAACTAAGAATAATAAAGAATCCCTGATATAAAATTAATTTAAACAATTCATGTAATAGCTATTAAGAATAGATTAAGCACAATTTCGAATTTTCTTCGCGAATATTAATAAAAAGAAGTTATCTCCATATATTTTTTCTTTGCTATCTATTAACTCGAAAGTATATTATTAATAATATACTTTAATTATATAACTATATAATTAAAATATTTATATAATTATTGAAACTATTAGAACTGAAACATCTGGTAACTTTTCATCAGAAATTGTTTCGTTCTTTGACTTATTAATCCAACCCAAATAGCACGTACACTTGCGGCAAATTTGATTTTTCTTAATATTAGCTTGTCATGACAAACTTGATATGGCAACTTTGCAGCGAACTTCCTGCAAAGTAACAAAGCATAATCGACCAACCCACTTGCAAAACAAGTTTACTGTGAAGATGTAATGACGAATTTCACACCACGATTGCAAAACAAGTTTGCTGCAAAGATGATAGCACACTTAGAGATAATCTTTGTCTCTGTTTTAATAAACATCCGATTTTTAATAGCATCTCCAAGACCGTCCTTCTTTTTATTAGTTCAATAAATCAATGATAATTTGTGAAAAAACTAACTTTTTTATATAAAAAAATTTTTGAAACATTTTCCATCTTTTTACTAAATATAGAACTCGCACTTTAAAGAAAACTATATCGCCTTTTTCTTAATGTTGAAATTTTAAAGCTTATAAACAAAATTAAACCTAAAAAACAGTCAATGAAATAATAACTTACATGTTGTCCCATTTTTAAATAATTACTTTTGAACCCTTATTTGATAATTTATTCTACTAGCAAAACGTAGTTATTAGCGAAAATCGATCTCTCTTTGATTTCAAATCATATTCTCAACACAAAATTTAAAAAATTAATGAAATCAAGAAAAAGAGTTTAAAATAAATCGTATGCGCGATCTACTAGCGCAATCCATCTTCTCCTCTCGGAGTCCAGCTGGCTGAATGGTTAGGGCAGCAGGTTTAGGAAACGTTGTGTCACGGGATCGAATCCGAGGTTGTGTTCGTACTCTTCTTCTGCTATAGTTTGCAACGAGTTTGACGCAACAAGCTTGCGGAATGTTCGACTTGTGGTGACTAACTTGTTTCAAGCTTGCACTCTTGTCGTGTCAAATTTGTGCAAGCTTGCAGATTTGCGGAGCAGGATTGCTGCAAATTAAAATTGCTATCTGGGAAAAAGAATAATGAACAATTATATCTTTCAATTTAGTTTCCGTTATCAGCTCTTTCTAACTTTAAAACCAAATACAAATTTAATACCAAATAATTTTTAAGAAAGAGTGTTTTTAAAGCTGAAATAACTTTTTTTTTACGAAGCAGCAAATACAAAATTATTCATTTACTCATTGTAATCAAAATGGGTATTTTATGTTAGAAGCATGATGTAGTAATGAATTTGATTTTTCTGATTAAATATTTTAGTTTTTATAAACTTAATTAGTTTAATTTTTATTGATTAAATTTTTTGATTATTTAAAATTAAATTATATTACTTATCTGGGTGTCTATTTACAGACCATTATATGTATTTTATGTGAATAGAGTGAATTGAAAAATAAATACCCAGGTAAATAGCCAAAATGGGTATAAATAAAAATAAATACCCAGGTTTTTTACCTCACTGATTCTGGTACCCCCGGTTGGGTTGGGAGACGTCACTTTTTCCGTTGTTAGCATTAGTGACGTCTCCCAACCCAACCGGGGGTACCAGAATAGACCCGTTAGAATCGCTGAAGTCGAAGCCTCTGAAAAAGAAAATGCGGAAAAAAAAAAAAAAAGCACCGTGCAACGAAAGATTACATCCTTGCTCCTCATTGGCTTTCTCAGCGATAGTGATTCTGTATAAGGCATTCTGATTGGTCAGAATAATGGAAATTTTATAACTTTAATTTCTTTGTATTAATTAATTTTAGTCGATCCAATGTAGAACATTGAGTTATAAATGTTTTGATTTCGTATTCTTTTCTTTGGTTAATATCAAAAGTTTCCACGCAACCTTATGATATTACTTGAACGATAGCGAGGAATGTCCTGCGGGCCTATATGCTGCCAGAATGTCAAAGGGGGAGTACTGCTCACTTTGCGCTCTAAGCGGCTTGTTATCACCTGATGTACACATTTTTACCTGATGAAAAACAAAAAGTACCATGCTCAAAGTTATTTATAACTAGAAAGAAAAATTTTCAACTTACTTAAAAGCGTAAAAGTACAGATGTTGATAAAATTCTAATTTATTTATTTACCTTGTGTTTGTTTATCTTTTTGTGGCACGTGATAGTCGAATATCCGGAGAGCTAATATTTTTATCGTATGCGGCTGTGAGTTCCAAATATTGCCGAAAAGTACCGCATTACGGTTTAAATAGAAATAAAGCTTTCACTATGTTAGAAATAAAGGACTGCATTCGTGATCTGGAAAAGACAATTTTGAATTAAAAAGAATCGGAATATAGATTTCTAACAAAGAAATTTCGGCAATTTCTTAAGTTAAGAAATAAAATATGGTTTTCGAATCGCTGGTAGCAAGTCTTTTAAACAAATTTCTTGGCGATTATGTTCAAAATTTTGACAGTTCTCAATTGAAATTAGGTATTTGGGGCGGTAAGTAAAATACTATTTCGTCTTATTAAATTTTATTATCATAACGAAACCGAAAACGTCTGTCAAATTGCCGAGTACAGACGCACTAGGATCCACCCCATGACTCATCCACATATTTAGCTCAAATTTTTACAATATTTTAAGATTAAACTAAATTTTAACCAGTTTATTTTATTTTGATAGATTCAAATAAATTTCCAATTTCATTTTAAGAATATTTACCTAAAATTAGTACAATGTTTGAAAATTTTATTCTAGTGTTTAAAAATTAAATCCTTTAATTAGATGCATTACATCTCACAAGTAATTTTGATAAGATGCAACATCTTACAATTAGTGGTTTTGTTTTAAATGTTAGTAAAACATTAATGTAAAATTTAATATATTTCTGATTTAAACATTATATGGTATGTGCAGTTTTAAAACTGGAAACTAATTTTTACTCATTGAATTCACGATAAAAAAAAATCATATTAACCTTTTCACTATGTTATGTGAAAGAAGATGTTTCTAAACATGACAGCAAAATTGTTTACTTTTATTAATTAAATGAAAGAATTTCTAGAACTAATTACAAAACTAACTTTATCATATTTTCTAAAATTGTTGATTTATAATTATATCATACATATAATATAAATATTTAATGTAATAAGATCCATGATTGAAAAAAGATAATTTATTTATTTATAGTTTCAGTAAAGCAGTTGCATACAAAGGGTTACAAACTTTATTTTATTTGATACAAATTGAAATTGATCCGATATTAAAAAAATATTGGGTGAGATGAGATCATGATTTAAAGAAATGTTTTTTGTGGCCATATACGAATTATTAAGAACAAGAACATGTAAAACAATAAAGGTATCCACTGCCTCCTGCATTTATTAATGAATTCGAAATAATTCTTGTTTCATATGTAAACAATTTTCCAACAAAAATATTTTATGAAGTAGAAAAGAAAATTTAAATAGATGTTATATTTTTCATCATATGATTTAAAAAAAAAGTTTTATGCTTTACTAAACATTTTGAGTCATTCTGTTTTGTTAAAATTTGTTAAATTTTAAAGTTTTAACAATATTTCATGTTATAAAGTTCACACATAATTTATTAATCATTCTGTTGTATGAATTCTAAAAATTATTTTGAATATTGATTCTTCTCACCTCATGATTTGTCATTTTCATGACTATAGTCTACAGTTTTTTTAATGGATATTACAGATTAAATGACTCTTGTTAATTTAATCCAGATTATTATCCAATTAATTAAATACTTGTATTATTAAGACATGTACTTATTTATAATTATTTTGCTGTATTATTTTTATTGGTAATGTTTTATTGAAAGTTTTTTAGATTTTTTTTTATAATGCGGCTATTATTTACGCTAATGAATAAAAATTAGGATTAAATATTTATGTTGAAAACTTTTCCCTGTATTTTTGAAATATATACAAGCAAATTAATTGCTGACCCTAACCAAGTGATGGAAGTGGAATTCGGTTGTGAAATTAGGTAATAAGATATAAAAAAAGGGCTAAAATTATGTTAAACTGAAAAGAAATGTACACCAAATTACCTTTACCAAGTTTTAGTCTTTGTTGCTGATTTGCATTAGAAAGAACACATTTTTATAGATGCAAATGAATAATAAAAAAATATATATAAGCAAAAACATAAAATGTTAGCAGTCATGAAAAGATAATTTGTCTTTTGAGAAATATATTTTAAATTGAATAATGATGGCTTAATCTACCAAAGATGAATTAACAAATGTTCATACATTCATTGTGTTTCTGTTAAATCTTTCCTTTTGTTAAAGTTATTTTTATTAAGCAGATGAGATAATATCGTCATCATTCAGACATAAGTCCAAAACTACTGTTTCAAGATGTGGTCATTTTAAGCTTGATTAATTGACTTGAGTCGTTATGAGAAATAGCCAAAATTATTTTACAGATTTTTAGCTACTACTGTAGTTGATTTACTGGTGTTTAGATAACAGGTTTCTATCATGAAATAATTAATTGCAAATTCTAATTAACTGTAGCTGTCCCTTAAAAAGTTCTAGTGAACTTAGTGACTCCTACCTGAATGATGACAATATCTTGTCCATAGTAATGATTATGTTGAATTTCATTTTTAAGTATTTTGGTATGTTTCTCATACATTGATAATAATATGACCTTTTTTTTGGTTTTTCTTATTGTGTGCAGAAATTTCTGTAAGAATTGCATATAATTTTTTTTTTCCCCTGTAGGAGATGTTACTTTAAAACATCTTGATGTGAAAGAAAGTGCATTAGATGATCTAGATCTTCCAATAAAAGTTGTATCAGGACATTTAGGTAAGTTAATATACTAGCTACATTCTTTTATGTTCTCATGATGATTTGCGTCACTTTAAAATTTTCAGCCATTGGTAATGAATGTCCTGAAAAATTTCACATTTTTTTGCTTTGCTGTCACTGACTGTAAGAAAAAAAGGAAGAAAAATGCTGTGATTAGTTTTTTATGCTATATATGCATTTCATGTTTTATATATTTTTGAGTTAGGCTATCTATATTTTAAAATTGTAATATAATGTGAAACTTTTTAAAATGTAATTGGAATTACCAAAGGAGATAAAATTCAAGAACTTAGATATTTCTTCAACTTTGCATCTGATTAGTAATTATCTTATCATGCATTTCAACATTACAACAAAAAACTTTTTTTTATCTAAGAACCCACTGAATATTTTTTGTATGAGCTATTTCTTCTTTGAAAGATAAGATATAAACTTATGAAACCAGCGGGAGTGGTCTCCCCTAAACTTTCTCGTATACTCCTAACACATGTAGAGAAAACTAGAATAATAAAAGACGTCAAATAAACTTCCGTCGCAAGTAAACCAAAGTTGGAACCACGCGTGGTTTGAAGGATCAAAACAAATTCAAATCCTCTGCTCATTCTTTTGCGCAACAAGACCTGGCGAGACTCCCTAAATGTTTGTTTCCTTACAAAATCACTCCAGAATTTGTTTTTGGCAAACTGCCAAGTTTCGGAGCGTCCCTTTCTTCCACAGGCATTGCCACTAGTAGGCATGCGCAGGGAGTTAGTTTCAAAACTGAACAAGTATGCGATTATACAGACCGACAGACAGTCAACCCTTTGACGGATTTGGCCCAAAATTTTATACGGACCTACATTCATGACGATAAAACTGTGTACAAAATTTTATCCATCTGGCTTTTCAAGTTTTTGAGTTATAGCGTTCGCATGACCTCGAGCATACAGACAGACAGACTTCCCGTTGACGGATTTTGTCCACAATTTGATGGAAACCTACAAATTATGTTTAAAGACCACATACCAAATTTCATCCCCGTAGCTCTAATAGTTTTTGAGTTATCGTGTTCACAGACACACACACAGACACACATACAGACACACACACAGACACACACACAGACAGACATAATTCCAAAATTGTGTTTTTCGGAATCAGGGAGGTCTAAAACGTGGAGATTCGTCAAAATCTCGAGTTCGAATTTTTTGACGATTACAATACTTTCTCTTTGTATACTTCGTATACGAGAAAGTAAAAATCGAGCATTTTTAGTGCTATGCTTAACATATACATATAAAAATTAAATCTTAATTTAAAATTTATACGAAGAATATACTACCAAATTAGCTTTTATTTATAGGAGCTTGCTTTGAATTTTATATGCTCCAATCAGGGTTGTCGATTTTCTTTTATTTTTTTAAAAAAAAAAAAAAAAATCGATTTATTTGATTTAAATCAGATTTTTTTATTTAAATCAGGATTTTTTTTATTTTAATGATTTTTTAAAACTATATATATATATATATTTAACATTTGTATATTAGACAATGAGCCCTACAGTCATAGAATTATATATATATATAACAACATACCAGTCATTAAAAGCTGTACTTTCTTTTTAAAAAAATATAAATTAAAAAAATTTAATTCAAACAAGTAACAACTGTTTAAAAAAAATTTGTGCATGCACACGCTCGCACACACACACACAAACATTGCCTTTTATAAGTATAGATCATAGCTTAAATTGCACTTTGTAGATGTTTGCATTTCTTTTGAAACATTTATATGTATTACTTAATTATCTTACATTTGAACATTATTGCAATATAAAAACTTTGTTGTCTGCAACACTATTTAGTTTTCTCCAACATTAAAATGAAACTCAGTGCATTTTACTATGTTCTTTCTTTGTGAACATGATACTTTCACAATATTTATTTTATAAAAAAGGAGCATCTCATACTTTGCATTTTATTGTGTTGTTCATTAGAGAATTATTTAAAATCTAATTTGGTTGTGTTCTCAAAAATAAAGATATGGAAGTATTCTAATTACATGAATTCAATGAAATATTTTTTTATGTTCTATATATTCTTTCTTTAAATATACATTTAAAAATCACTATTTAAAGATACATGGACAATTTTATTTCATTAAAGCAGATTAACTTGATATTTAAAATAAAGTGATTTAAATCAATGATTTTTATAAAAAAAAAAATCAATTGATTTAAATCGCAATTTAAATAAGTGATTTTAATCAATTGATTTAAATCGCTACAACCCTGGTTTCAATATCAAAAGATGTTATTGGAGCATTTAATTTTTGCAGATTCTAATTTTAAATATTTTGTATGTGGAAAAATGCAAGAATTCTTAATTAAGAAACGTCATTGTTTTGAGAGTTTCTGAGGAAATCTGCTCTTAAGTCCTCCCCAGCCCCCAAGTGGTTACTAAGAGTAATCTCATAATTAATTTTTTTTTTAATCATAGATGTTGAGATTTGTTAACCTTGTTTAGAAAGTTTAAACAGTTCAAAGTTTCTGTGAAATGGGGATGTTTGTAAAATGAAAATGAAATCAGAAGTGGCAGTTTGTCAGCTCAGAAATATGAAATGTTGTAAAGATATTTTTCAGGATAATATGGTTTTTAAAAACAACTTTATCTCTAATTAGACAAAGTTTTATTATCTGAACTATATATTAGAAAATTATTGATTTCTGACAAATGAAAATAAATTTGTATTAAAGTAGATGAGTTTCTGTGGAAGCAACATGAAAGCGAAACCATAGCCAAATAATACCGAACAGGGAAAAAACGGAAGAAAAGCAAATTGAGAGAGTAAAGATCTAATCAGTATTGGGTGGGAGGGAGTAAAAAGCAGCATCACACAGTTGGCCATGTGTCAAGCCTGGGCTGCTGCAAGAGCAATTGAGCCATCCCGAAACTCAATGGGAGGAAACTTGAGTTTTTGCATTTCAAAGTGCTGCTTAGCTGTAGCGCAGTGAGAGAATTTTGGTGGTTTCAAGGGCTGTTCTTTGAGCTGCCCCGACTTGTGTATCTTCTACTCATTACTTGTTTTCATTAATTGTTTTTCCAACTCTTCAATCTCCAAAATTAATCAAATAAGATAAAAATGAAAAATCATTTTAAAATAATTCAGGGGGTGTTGCAGCTCAGCAGCCCTAATGGTTGAGCTGCCACTGGAAATAAGGAGATAGTTTCTTTCATCTGCAAAGATTTTACCATTGTGTTGTAAAATATAGAAATGAATAAATAAAATATGAAATGAATAACAAGCAAAAAGATGGAAGACATTCCTTTCTGGGAAAATCAAATTATTCTTTTTAAAATTCCTAATCAATGTTTATTTCATAAAAGTCAGTGCATATCATTTAAAGTTATTGTTGTACTTAATCACATCAGACATAATCAGATTTATTCATCAGACAAAAGTGTTCTTCAGATATTGAAAAGTTAAAAAAAATAACAAAGGATGCCATCATACACTTATACGCCTTATACACTTAAAAATTATCATAATTTATTATGATGATTTTTAAGTGTATAATCATTTCAGTTTTGATGAATAGTTAAGCATTATTTTGAGACTGAAGTCTCTTAAATGTTGTTTATTAATTTATGTTTTTAATTTTCTTTTAGGGAAATTAATCCTCAAGATTCCTTATAAAAACATTTATACATCTCCAACAATAGCGACTATTGAAGGCTTGTTTGTGGTAGTTGTTCCAAATACTGGTAAGTATTGTTTTTTTTAAAATTTTATTTTTCTAATTTTCAAGACGTGTTAAGGAATTCTGCTAACACATTTTAAATAAAACATGCCTTTTTCTTTATAATTATGTTGAGTTCTCAGATTTTTAATAAGAAACTTTTCATATTGTTAGGATTATTATTAAATATTTTCTGTAAAATACAATGAAATTTTGATTAGTTGTCGGTCATATAGCTGTCAGTTTCTATTATTCGTCATTGTCTAAAAAGTAACATAGGTTTATAGATACATTTCTTTATATTACTACTCTTCTATTGAAATTTATATTAATTATTCTGTAAAATTAAATATATCAAGTATGTATTATTCACTTTTAAAGGATTTTATTTTCATTTTTGTCCCAAGCCAGCGGTGAAATTGTTACTTTACATGTGTATTAATAGATTTCTGTTATCTGTTTATTCAGTTATCCATTACAGTCCTGGTCCAAAGGGTGATAGTTAATTGAAGTTTTACTGTATTGCAGAAATTTTTTTTAAACATTACAAATAATTTTGTTAAAGCTTGTCACAATTGTTTGTTAATGATACTGCAAAATGCAAATTAAAAAACAATAGCTTTTATTAATCAGAGTAGAGCCATTGTAATTTAGTGGGGTCTTTTTAGTAAGCAGAGTTCCTACTTTAGTAATTGTAATGACTTATGTCTTCACTTAAGCTAAATGGAGAAACATACATATAAAGTTCTAATTCAATTAGTGAGGGAAGAACTTGTATAAGTGATAAAAGTTTCTTCCACAAACAGCTTTATTAATCTCCTATTGATTTCCTGGTAAGAGAAATCAAATCCATCTTAAAAACAATCACAATAAGGTCCTCCTGGTGTGGTGATGGACACCTCCTCCTCTGTCCTGGCCTATCCAATTGGGTGTAAAGTCTGGTAATAGGATGGAGGGGAAGTGGTGTGGTGGTGCAGACAACCCACCCCAACTCCGCCTACCCTCCTGGATTTAAGCTGGAGGGGGGGAGGTGAGGAAATTTGGAGAGGGTGGTGCCAGTTCGAGTGTCGTCATCTGACCACAGTTCAAAATAATGAGGTGCTTCTTAAAATAGCCCTTGTATTGCTTCAAAATTGGATGTTAATATACCTAAACTAAAATGATCACAAACTTTACACAATTATAAATACAGCTTCCTAGACACATAAAGATAATACATCACATATTACTATCATGAGTGAAAAACTAACAGTTAAACTCCAATATGCCTTCCTCTTTCAGAATCAGAAGAGTTGTCAATAATCCACTAGATACTCTTATCTAAAGTACTCCGGAAGGGTTCATCCCCTTCCTAATCCAGATTAAAAATAGTTGACTCCAAACATCAAAGCTGGAATAAATTAACAGTAATTTTATAAACTGCTCAACTTCTGTCGAAAAAATGTTATATATTTGAGATTAAATCTATAATTCATGCATTTTAAGATGAGGATAGTGTTGAAATTTGGGTTCTAGTTCGAATGGAAACTTACTTAAAATTTTTAAGTTGCATCAACCATAATCGTAATCCAATAGTGTAAAAGTAATTAAGATAAAACAAATAAAGAAATATTTATTTTTTAAATTATTATGCTGCAATGATTATATTTCCATGAAATGATTATAATGTTTCAGGTATAAAATATGATGCCGAGAAAGAAGCTAAAGCAGCTGAGGCAGCTAAGAAAGCTGAGTTACAGAAGTTGGAAGAAACAAAATCTAAATTAAGTGAAAAAGGTAATGAGTAAATTTATATCATTTTTTAAACTTGCCAAAGTTTATTATAATTAAATTACATTTTTATTTTTTGAACTGAAAAAATCATATTAGACTATTTTTCAATGGAAAAAAATATGTTTAATCTAATTTTTCTTGAATAACATTTTGTATGTAGTTAGCATAGTATAATCTGAATATTGGTTTTCTAGTTTGTAAATCAGTTTATTTTCATTTCATTATTTATTCAATAAATTATGAATTTGTGTATTCTTTAGTGAGAATTGTTCTGGTTCAACAGGCGTAAATAAATGTTAATATATTGGTTGTAGAAAACAAATATGCATTTGCAGAAATCTTTTTTCTTATATTTATTTTTGTTACTTATTATGTTAGTTTCTCATATTATCCGATTTTGTAACCTTGTGAACAAAAAAAATCAAGTATCTGTCATTTCAGTCTAAATTGATAATGTGAATTGGAATATTTTTTAAAAATAGTTTTACTTGAAAAAGTATATTTTTAGTTAAAAATAAAGTTATATCTTATTTCTGAATTTCATTTCAAAGTATATCTTGACTTTTTTTTATGTATAATAAACTGTTATTATGTACTTTCTAATATCATCAAAAGGTCATTCATTTTAAACTATTGTAAACAGAAATGTTCTTATGAAATTAAGAAGAGTTTTCAAAAGTTACTTAGTACCTCAACATTTTTAAAAATCCTGTACAACATGTAAAATCTTGGGGTATTCCGAGTAAAGTATTTTTCGTTTTCTCTGCAAACTTGGATAATCTTCACAAATCATGTTTCATGCTATTATTTCTTTATGAAACAAAACAAGTTGTTTTTGAAACAAAGTAACAAAAGAACAAGTTGTTTTGAGACTTCATTTGTCTCTTACATCGATTATAATTATTATTGCAATTGCTTCTCTTCATTTTCTGTGTGAAATTCTTTTCCTTGACTGAAATTGATATCAAGGGGACTATTTAAGATGACATAAAGGATCATTATGTCTCCAAATATTAAATCTTAAACTCATTTTTAATGTTTTTCAGCATCTAAAATTATATTAGGTTGATGTTGTAGCTTGAAGCAGTGACTTCGCTTGTAAGTTCAGCTGTTACAACCATAACTTTCAGCATGATATTTTTAATTAATAAATTTACTTGCATATTAAGGAATGTTATCAAGAATTATTAAAATGGAATTGAACATGTACTCTATTTTCTGAAAGTAGGCTAACATGTAACTCCAGAAGTAATAATAATAATAAAAAATCATGATATATCAAGCTTTTCTGTGTGCAAATTTAAGTATTTGTATTTCATAAATAAGCCTAGAGTTATTAATTATCTGTTCTTCAAAGCTAACTTTTTAATATTTTAAAATTTAGGTCCTTACTAATGTTTTGTTTTATTTTAGGGGACGGAAAAGATGACAAAAAAGATACGTTTACTGAAAAACTTATAACTCAAATCATTAAAAATCTACAAGTTAAAATCAAAGACATTCATTTAAGATATGAAGACAATTTCTCAGATCCACAAAATCCATTTAGTTTGGGTTTTACTCTGCACAATTTATCATTTGAAACTACAGATGAAAAGTGGATTCCAGCTATCATTCATGAAAATGTCAGCATTATACACAAGGTACAGTAATTTTTCTGTACGAATTAATGAAAAATATTTTTATAAATTCTTTTTCCCCTCTTCAATTTAATCTTCCTAAATGGGCTCCTTAACATTACATTTTTTACTGTAAAGCATAGCTTAAGACAATTCTTTTCTTAATGAATGAATTCTTTTTTATATATACTTTTGATTCAAAACATTATTTTACTTATTAAGCAATGTCTTGGCTTTACCTGTACTTGATTTGATCTGTATGCAGTTTCTGTTTGGACAAGCTCGTCTATAAATATCTGTATTGGCAACATACTTTATATATTAAAGAATTGAGAAATGTATTTCTTTAACATGTCATTATTAAATTTTATTCTGACACATAGATGGATTTTTCCTCTTGAGATAATTAAGAATTTACTTATTTTCATAATTTCCTCATTTTACTAACTAATGTATATAATACTTTAAGTAACACAATATTGAACATTAGTATTAAATATTATGTTGGTCATGTTTTTCATTCTATTTTCAGTTGGTTATTTTGGATAGTTTATCAGTTTACTGGAATAGTAGATCTGAATTATTTCACAAACTCAGTGCAAGTGATCGAGAGGTAAATGTTTCCTTTAGCATGCTTTTTTTTAATACTTTGAAAATAATTTAGATTTTTTTATTATATTTTGATGCATTGTAGACCAATGTGACATAATTATACAAATTCCTTTGATTTTCAAGTGCCTGTGAAAATAATCATATAAAATTTGGTGTTGATTTTTTTTATCAGGTAGCCATGGAAAAAATTATAGCCACATCTACTTTTATTCCAGATAATGTTAACTACAGTATGTATTATAAGTTATTTTATATTTTATTGTTCTCTTGTAAATATTGCTTATATTATATATTGAGTATTTTATTAACTTTGAAGTTCATAATGTATTAATTTGAGAATTTCATTATATTTTAATATTAATATTTATCACTTTTAACTATCCCATTTTAGAATTAAAAATTTCTGAAAATTTTATTCAGAGGAAAATAAAATGTTTTTAACTTTGCAATTAGTTCCTTATCTAATAAGCTGAAATAAAATAAGCTAAAACAATCAAGTTGAATGCTAATTGCATTGAATGGGATTTTCTATGTTGAATGGATTATATATTAAAATAAAAATACTCTATTCTGATCATTTTTATTTTTGCAAATATAGTATAATTTTCCATATAAAGCATTTTAAGTCGTACATAGTTTTAAGAGTTATCTTGGATTTCATAATTATACTATTTGGTTCTTTTCAAAAGTAAATCAAGAGTTCTGAAATAAACCAGGTGATCTTTTTTGGTCATATTTATCACACAAATACAGCGGTTTGTTTATGTAGGAACAGTGGCAGTTTTTCACACAGGCACTTGAGGCTATGAGGGGCCTCAAAATCTATTTGTCGTAATCCAAGGGCAAAGCCGACTGTGAATTTATGACATTGGGTAGGGAGGGGAAGGAGCCTCAAAATGATTTTGTGCCTGTTGCCTCATATTGTCAAAATCCGTCATTTGTGGGGAAGCTGTTGAACAGATGCCATTTTCATTTTTTGTCTCAATTTCTATTAATTGAATTGGTAATTTTTGTGTCTAATTTCTGAAATATTTTAATTGAATTGATAATTTTTGTGTCTCATTTCTGAAATATTTTCATTTAATGCATATGTTGCAAAGAATTACAAGTAAAGTATGTCTTTCCTAAATAAGCGTCTCAGCTTTCTTTTACTAGTATCTAAGACTGAAAGAAAGGTTGAAAATGCTTTTACGCTTGTCAAGGAAATGTTTAATGTTTTGTAAGCTCGCTTTCATGAAAGAAAACATATTAGATTAATACGTAGAATTTTTCCTTGTGAAATTTTAGTGTTTATTTGATGTTAAAAGGCTAGTGCTTCCTGAAAGAATATTTTTTCATTGCTGTAAAGATATATTTTTCTTGGCATTCATCATATAATAATTATCTGGATTTTAACATGTATTTTTAAAAATAAGATATTAAACATAATTAAATATTGTTATTTTACTATAAAATTCCATCAATCAACTAATTAATTTCTATTTCTCTTTATAATAATTTTTAATCATTTATATTCTGAAATTTGTTAATTTGCCATATAAACTCCTCTAATTTCTATGTTTCTTAGAATGTATTTCAAATATTGATAGCATTTATGAATACAGTTTTTACAAGGCAACTACAGTTAAGTAGTTTAAAAATCAGCTGAGAATGTCTTTATGAATTATAATTTCTTATACTGCTATGTTCAAAAAGTTCCAGAACTTATTTTATTACGAAAAATGAGTACAGATGGAATTAATTTATTTGATCTTTCCTTTGAAATAACTATCCTGTGCTACTAGGCATTTGCCATCCTTTGTACAAAGATGTAAATGTGATTGCAACCCTCCTTTCTCCATATCCTATTATGGTGTCCTCGTCTCTGCTCACTGCACTTCTACAGAATTTAAAAATCATTACCTCTTAAGCAAATTCTTTATCTGAGGAAGAAGGAAAAAGTCACATGACAAGATCAAAGGAATAAGCTGGTTCCAGGTTCCAAAATTTGATGTTTTGACAGGTAATTTGACACCAGAAGGGACATGCAAGCCAGCGCATTATCATGATGGAGCACCAACCACCTGACCTTCCAAAGATCTGATCGCTTGTATCTCATTGAATCATGTAAATGTTTAATGAATCAAATTCTGTAATCTAGACAGCAGTCTTTCAATGGACATTTTTAACAATTTCTTTGACAGTGATGATTTATTCATCTGTTGTGGATACTGATGGCTGGCCTGAGCTCTCATCTTCCTCAATACGCTGTCGGCCCTTTTTGAACCATTGATGCTACTCATAAACTTTGGTTTGACTCTGTTTCACCATAAGTGACTTAATCATTTGAAAAGTATGAGAAAAAATTTTCCTAACAACAGACAGAATTTGACACTTGATTTCTGTTCAAAATTCGACATCTTTTCCCCGTGATGGGAAGTTTTGATTGCCTGTAATCAAGAGCAAAGTTAATGCACTGTATATAATTGAACTGCATAAAGCTGGTTCTGACTGATCAATCACGTTGGTTATTCAATGACAAAGTTCATAATTAATTCACATTTGGAAAATATTTAAAAAGTTCTGTAACTTTTTGAATGTAGTAATATAATAAGTAAATCCAATGCTCTGTGACCATGTTTATAAACACAATTTTCTGATTAATAATATTTCTTTTTGTTAGTGCTGGGACCCATTAATTCTAAAGCTCAATTAAGATTGAATTCAAAGCCTGAAGGAGATGGATCAGGATTCAAAATCCCTAAAGTTTGGCTGAATGTTGTTATGGAAGAAATAGCCGTTGGTCTCTCAAGATTACAGGTAAAATTTATTTACTGGAAAATTATCTTTTTTTATATATATATAGTGATCTGAAACTTCTTTTTAGTGCTTACAATTGCAAATTTTGTGAATTTTAAAAGTTATGCTTTGTATTTTTCTGCCATTATTGTCTGCCATTATTATTATTATAAGTTGGTTAAATTTTATATGTAGATATAACATGTGCATGTATTTATGTAATTTATTTTTCTTTCCATTTTTTTAGTACCAAGACTTAATAAAGCTACTAGAGTCTCTAGATCGTATGACTATAGCCTCATTATACAGGAAATACAGACCTGATGTACCGAAAATTGGTCATGCTAAAGAATGGTACTTATTTGTATACCTTTTACTACTGTTATTGTTAAATTGATGATTATTCTGATTTCCAGGAGGCTTTACTTCTGAAGGAATTTTTTTATATATATTTATGTAAAGGAAATTGCAGGAAGAACTTTAATATATTAAGATACTAGCCATTGAGCTAAGATACTTAATACTTAAGATACTAGCCTTTGGAGCCAAGAGCCACCAAACTCTTGGCTCCAAACTCGTTTTTCTGTTCTATACATTACTAATATAATAGCCCAGATCTTTCGGTAACACTCTGACATCACCAACAATAAAACTCATGCCATAGCACTGTGAGATATTAAACAGCATTATTTCATTGTTACAGAACCTTAAAATTTCAGTCATTTTAAATTTAAAAAAGTAATTGTCGTTCTAATTTCAAATTTAATAGCTCTAAAATTGTGAAATAAAATTTTCTATCGATATAAAATTTATCTCGCTATGATCAATAGTTCCTGAGAAATTTTTAAATTTTATTAATCATATATTTCAAATTAATTTCCGTTTTTGAATAGAAAGAGTAAATCACGTCGGTGGTGTATCATGCACGTGATATAGTTAGGATGCCATGATGCATCTCATTATTTAGTGCAATCGTGTTGATATAATTTGATAATATTTTTTGGCAACATTTGACAAGCAGAGAAGTGCTTTGTTTTGAAACTAGATTTTCTAGATTTTTTTTAGACCAAGAGGTTTTTTGAATAAAGAAATATGTAAATAAAAAATATATATTTCCTGTCATAAAACATATGTTTTTTTTATTTGTTTTCAATCCATGTTAAACATTTCTCTTGCGTATATATATCTATTTAAACGTGTCAAATTTGACAGGAAATCTCTCGAATGAAGAGGCAATTTGCACCCATTGTACCATGATGGGTTATTTTTCTAGTTTGAAAGAAAAACGCATATGCTTTTTATATCATATAGTTTTCAAGTTTTAATATTCAACACCTGTTTTAGTACCTTCAATCCTAACTAGTTAATTACTACTTTAAAGGTTTTGAATAAACAACATTTTTGATCTCGCCGTTTGAGCATATATGTAAAGATTGCATAGCGTTTTCATTCCAGAACATGCCATGAGAGAAAAAAACATGATAACGGTAGATTTATTTGGCATCGCACACTCATCCCAAATTATAAGTTTGCAATTTGTTTGACAATCGCCTTTGTTTGTGTTTGCCTTTTGCTTGTGTTGCATATAGGATTCTAAGTGTGTGCAAAACCAGAAATAACTATAATGGAGAATGTGCTATGTGGTTGCCATCAAATGTCTGATAGCTATTCTTGATGGAACAAAGGCAAGACCTATGATATTTAGATTGTATTTTAGTAAGGTAGACATTTAGATTGGCTTCAGTAAGGAATTTAGATTGGATTTCAGTAATATCAAATTAATTAAAAAATGTTTCAGTTCCATATGAGACTTCAAGTAAGAGAGGTTCACCTTCCTCTTCAGCAACTAAATTCTCCATTACTTCATGCACTGTTGGCTGATCTTTTACTAGTCAAGGTTTATTTGTTCCCACCATATCTTGTGAAATATTCACATCGTAGTTTGTTATATGTTACAAATCTCTGTTCAAAACATCATGTGTTGACATGTAGGCATGGTAATATACAATACAATGCTTCCCCACTAATTGATAAACATCTTGATATCAACTGCTGCTAAAAATCAACAATTACAAAATTCAGGAATGCTCAAATAAATATTCACTATGCAATGTGCTCACAGTGGAATGCCAACGTGAATAATTTTGGAAAATATGTTCAGTTGAGTTTATATTTTTGTGAAAATATGTATAAAATGTGTGTTTGGTTTAAATTTTGTGATCCGCATTCACACCTTACTATATTAAAAGCCTTGATATCCAAATGATGCAACAGTAGTGGGTAACAGGTGAAATTATTCATGAATTCTAGATACTACAAAGGTAAAAGGAGACCAAAAATTTTTAGTTAGAAAATTTAAAGATAAAAGGAAATGAAAGTGGAATTTTTCAAAGAAGTCAAATTAATTTTAACATTAACAAAAACACGTAAGAGATTAAAAAGTGAAATAAGTTTAAAATGACAACAAACACAAATGTTATAAACTGTTTTTAAAATAATTTTGAAAAGTGATTAAAAATCAAAGAAATAGTGGAAGTGGAACAGGTCTTGCCGAGAAGCTGATTTTTTGTACTTTTAAGATGGGTCAAAAATAATTTTTGTGTGATGATATGTTTTGAAGTTACTGTGAGAAAAATGTTAAAAATTACCCTTTTTACTCCCACTAGAAGCTTTTTAACAGCGTAGTTAATCCTTCCATGTGTGAAGAAACATCTGTGCCAAATTTCTTTCTAAACAGAAATTGCATTGTTAATAAGGAAAAATAATACCTGAAATATAGATATTACTATGGTAAAAAAAAAAATAGTGACGATAAACCTGTAGTTAAAAAATGTAAAGGTGAATGGAAATTTCTTTTTTGTCCTTTGATACGTTTTAAATACAATCCATAAATCTTGAACTTAAGAGCATATGAATTACCTGATTATCGAGTGTGAAGTTGACGGAATGCCAACTCTGATTTAAAAACAATTTGGCAGAATTTTAATTTTTGTTTGTACATTTCTATAACTAAGAAGCTGAAATCGTGCAATCACAAAACCAAATATCCACAGAAAGCAACTGAAGATTAACATTGGTTAAAGCTTGTGCATTATTAAACAGTGAAATATAAAAATCGAAGGAGCTAGAATCGTGTGATCACAAAACTAATGGTAATGTGGAAATATCCACAGAAATGAACTTAAAAGCGCTTAAGCGCTTGTGCAATTAAACAGAGAAATATAAAACTATGTAACAGTTTTATCACTCGCACGCTTTTGCATTTTGAAAGATATTGCAATAAATGGAAGCAAAAAAAAAAAGCACTTACAAATTCTGTTTAAATTAATTTTCAAAGTTGCTTTAAAATGAGAGAAAAAGGTCTACAGAAAGGAAATGGGTATCACTGAAAGGCTAATTTTTTGAATTTTAAGATAGTGTAAAAATAGTTTCTGGTCGTTGATAGGTTCCGGAGTTATGACGGTCAAACATTAAACCTTGGCCCCCCCCCCCCTTGAACCCTTTTAGGTGGAGCAAGCAACGTTTTAATTGTGTAGTTAATCCTTCTAGGTGCTAAGGAACATATATGCAGAATTTCATTCTAATCCGTCAAGATGTGTGGAATTGTATAAGGCTCAAACACACAAATAAACAGACATTGAATTTTATATATTAAGATGTACATTATGTTTTAAGTTCGCTTGTGGAATTAAAAATTTGCATTAAATCTGGCTACAACTAGAGTAGATTAAAATAAATATAGATTTTTAAATAATATTCAGAACATGAGTTATCACAGGTATCAAAGCAAAAAACTGCAGATAAAAATAATTATATTTGTAATATTCATAGTAAATAATGATATTGGAGGGTATCATGTTTATTAAGCCTTGTGTACTGTACATCAATATTAATATTGCTCAGTTTCACATTAGTTTCCTCTATTTCGAAAAAAAAAAATATTATATGGGTACATCTATGAAAAAACCTTATTTGGGTAAAGGAAGAAAAATAATATTTATCTTTTTAGCGCAGTCCTATTTTTCTTATTCATTTTATTTCTATTTATTTTTAAATTGGTCATTGTGTCAACAGTCTGCAAAATACTGAAAAATATATGATTTATTTGAGGCCTCAACATGTAATTAAAGTGGTTCAATTGTCTTCTGAAAAAATCTTACCCTTTAACTTTCTTCTGCTTTAATTCTGCTAAATTACTGGTCTTGACAGTTTTATATTCTGTTGGCCCTTACATTTCCAATTACATGTGAACTTTTGCTAAATATTACTGTATTTTGTAGAACTTCAGTAGGTACTCCTCCATTTGTGTTATTAAAAATACTTCATTTTAGGTGGAAATTTGTATTAGACGCTGTTCTTGAAGAAGACATACGTCGAAAACGAAGGAACTGGTCATGGGATCATATGAAACACCACTTAGATTCATGTAAAAAATATAGGGAATTATATGTTTTAAAGCTACAAGGGAAGAAATTCACTGTAGAAATGACAAATCAGTTAAATGTAAGTTAATCTTACATTTTTTAAATTGTGCTTTTTTTATTAAGATGAGGAAATAAGCGATATTTTCATTTGTGTTTTTCTTTAGCATCGTGTTACCTTAAATCTTTTAAAAATATTATTTGAAAGATATTTGCATTTTTTAAAAATAAGATTTGGTTAGCAACTTTACATGCTATTTTATATATCTACTATTTCACTCAACTGGTGGACTTCCAGACTGAAATAAACCCAATTTAAGAAATTTAATCTTTATATATTTAAATTTTTATGTGAAAGTATTTAAAAATACAGTGTAAACAGTTTTAAAAATGTATTTTGAAATTGTATTTCTATAAATTAGAATTATTTTTCTCTTTGTAAGTTTTCGAAGTAAAATATTTCCTTCTTCCATGTTGTAAATTGCAATTCATGTAAAATAGATTGAAATTGGCTATCAGTAGAAATTACTTCTTTTTTATTAGTAGTCCTGTGATATTCAAGTTTTTAAACCAAGTTTTGAATGAAACTGTGTTGTAAGTAGATTGGTATTTTTTTTGTGTGTTGTTTGCTCTCGTTGCTAAGTTTTTAAGTTCATTTTTAAAATACTGTAATAGAATACTGTTTAATTATCTTGACTTCGTTAATTCTGGAAATTTTAGTTTACCTTGTTGAAATAAGACTTTTTCAAGAGATAGTTGTAAGAGTATTAATGGCATAAATTTTCAGAGACATTTTTAGTGAGTTATATCTTTTTTTTTTTTGTAGCCATTTCAGTTATAAGTTACAATAGAGTCTAAAACTCACAGAGTTCATACAGTCATTAAATTCAGTTCTGTGGATCAATAACTTTTATTTCTTTGATGCCATCATTTGCTACCAAGAAGCTGATAGTTGTAGGGTATTGCAGCATATTTTACCTAGTGCCAAGTCCTCATGGTGTCAAAAAGCTATTTGAAGGCTTAATTCATTAATGTCCAGCTTAATTAAAGACATAGCTTTCAGTAAAATTCTTTTAAAATACGTTAAAACACCTAGATAATTGTGAAGTAAACTTTCATTCTCATTGTTAGAGTTAAAGATAATTACTGTCCTATAAATAGGATACTTAGTGTTTTTATTTGGTTTTTTGGTAGAAAATCATTCATTTTAAAATTATTTTTTTTTAGATATGCATTAAAAGATTTTTAAAATATAGTAAAATATAAAAAAATATTATTTTTGAATTTCTTCCATTACTAAATAAATTAAAAAATAAATAATATGTTTCAAAATGATGGTGATGTTGCTGTGGGTTAACGGAGTGCTTGAACTCAGGGTTCTTCACCTTCAGACCTTACTATTGCTGGAGAAAAAGTGGCGCTGAAAGCACAGTTATATGGCAAACTTGGAAGTGCCTTATTAATTACTAATCATAATATTTTACTGTTGCTTAATAAGTAGAAAAATAATGAAAAAAGAGTATTTAAAATTTGTATATTTGATTTTACATAATGATAATACATCAGCCATTTAGTTTCACTCTGGAGCCATGTCAATGTGATGGGCAAAATGATGACATTTCATGATTTTGGAATATACATTAAGTTCATGAAATGATATGTTCATGAACTTAATGAGAGAAACAATGGTATGCGACCAGTTTAGCCATGGATGTGAAATGTAACTGTCCTATAAAGAGGACTGGGCACTAACAGATTAAGCAAAATATTTGGTTGATATTATAGTTTGAAAAAGAAAATGTTAAAATATTTTTCACTTATTAAATTAACAGATACTTTTTTATTGTAAACCAATGATCACTACTCACACACCGCATGAAAAAACAGTAAATCATGAAAATATATAAATAAATAATAATTATTTGGAGAAAGATGCATTTGTGTCTGCAAATCAATCCATAATGCTTGAGAGTGTTGAGTTTCTATAAAAATGATATTCATTGACATTTTTTTTTACTAAGAATGCTGATTTTTTCCGTTTTTTAAATTTTAGGGTTTTGAAAGTGATTTGGACTTATTTAACATCACAATTGTGAGAAAGCAGGCAGAATTAGAAGTAAGTAAAAGATGTGAATTCTTTTTCATGAATTAATTGGCACCTTTTCTTTAATAAAATTGATAGTTTAAAGACTAAGCTTTCTTAAGGACTACTTTACCATGCATAATGCAAGTCTTCCTCTTTTTTAAAAAGGTTTCTATTTTATTGCAGATTACCATATTAAATTATTTAAGAATCATTTGCAGTACATGGTATATAAGCTTTACTATTTTTTTTATTTATTTTAATATGAAATTTCTTAAAACTTAGCCTTTATGAGATTGTGTATTTCTTACATCATTTCAGATATATTTAGAAATATTTCATTTTTAAAATTTTGTTAAATGTATTCCCTATAAATTTTTTTCTAAAACTTGTGTTCTGCAATACAAGTTCCCCCCCTTCCTTTGAATAGTATTAAATATTGATAATCTTAAGCACTCGAATCTCTTGAGCTCTGTTCCTATAGCTGTGAGAATGAAGCATATCCTTCTTGTACCCACAAGATTGCCTCAATAAGCTTTCTTCTTACTTCGCTTGACTACAGCCTTCAGCAAATAAGATAAAGTAGACTCCTTTTAGTTCATAAAGCAATCTCCCTACTGCTTCCTCATTCTTTGGTCTCTAACCTTTTTGTACACCTTATTTTACTAATCACCCTATTTGTTTTTGCCATTCACACATGAAACAGTTCTTAGAAAAAACGTGTGGCTACCAATAGCACATGTAAATGCCCTAAAAAAGAAATGCATGCTCATTCAAAACAAAAGAAATCCCCCTTAATAATTAGACCCCATTATTTTCATTATCTAGAGATTGCTTACCCTGTAAGGAAAGGACCTGCCATTATACATGTTTTAGAAAAAATGCATTCATTTCTTTTCATATATGTTAAATGAGAGGCTAAAAATTAAAATTAATAGCAATATTACTATTAGAATCATTATTTTAAATGTCAATGTTTATGACTTTCAAAATTTAATTTTTTAAAAAAAAATCTCGCACTTTTTTGAACCTGTAATTGGTATCTTAGAGTGTATGAAGGATTGTCGGAATTATAATTTGAACTTCAAATCTCCTAAACACCATACATATTTTCTGTTTAAGCTACCAGAGCGATTATAGAATGAAGTTATTAGTTATTTAAAAAATGAAACAATAGTTCTCAATAAATCTTTATTTTAAATTGATTATTAATGTGAAATATCAAAATGTGTGGTACCTGAACGTAAATGAAATTTTGGTATGAATGACAGAATGTATTCTTTAATCTTTTCAAAATTTTTTTCTTTTATTTAATTGGGGAAACATTGATTATGTCTCTGTCTAATTTCCATTTCTCCTTGATATTATTGCTTCAGAAGAGTAATATGGTAGGAAATTAAATTATTTAATATAAGTTTTCTTCTACTGATTAGTAGATTTGTATGACTTTTGATATCGACAAAATCTAAATTAACAATACCTTCCAAAATGAATTGTTTCAGAATACTTTTTAACAGAAATTTTATGATATTTTTAAATGCCAGAATAACTAAAAAAATATAAACCTTTTTATTACCAAGCCAATTTCAACTTTTTGGCACATTTGAGAATATTGAGAAAATTGTTGGAACTCTTCTAACATTTTTCAAAACTATTATGTCCTTTAGTGTACTCTTTATGGCAATATCTCAATTTAAAAAGAAATCCAATTGTTTACTTCTAAGTAATTTTCTAAACTCAAAGAAATTTTTTGTATAAAGTGGAAATTTTGATTAAATTGATGTAATTTTCTAAATATAATCAGTTACAAACTATTACTGAGAATCAATTAACTGGCTTTTGGAATTTTCTTAGAAAATATATTCATTAATTTTTTAAAACAATGCCATTAGTCGTTTTTCAATTAAATTGCAAAAGTTGTTAAAGAAGGGAAAAAAAGCCAATAAACTAAAATCGATAGAAGGCTTTAGTATTCTGCTTCATATGAAGTTTGTGTTAAACTCTTTTTAAATTTGACATTTTCTTAAAATTTAAGAAATTGTTTATTAGCTGAAGCTGGACTGCTTTTTTAAGATACTAAAGAATTAATTTATCAAACTCATTGTGTCATTATTTGTTCTTGGTGTTCTAATGATGCCTGAGAAATAAAAATGTTTAACCCTTTCCAGGTCTGTGATGGCATTTGGTATCAAATCTGCTTTTTATTTGGGCTGGAGAGGGTTTGATGTGTCCAAAAATGGAAACATGATTGGGATACAAATGAATAATGAATGAATAATTTTAATTAATCTAGAATAAATGAATAATTTTAAACATAAAGTATTTCTAAATTTTTTTCAATTTTTTAATCTTTTTTATACTACTGTTAAATAATAATTTAAGCTAGAAAGGGTTAATAAATTAAAATAATCATTAAATATTTTTACTTAGTATGTGTTTAGTGCTTTATAAAATCAACTGCGTACTGCACATAACTTGCATTTAAAAAAGTAATACTTGAAGTGAACTGAAAGTAGGAATGAAATGAAGTACAGTGATTATAAACTTGCCTTTACAAAAAAAAGTCAAGCATTATTAAATTTTTATTGCTTCTAACTTATGAAGTATAATTCAAGGTCATTAAATGTTTGAAAGTTGTACAACCATTTCTATGCATAACATTAACAGATAAATATTTTCCTGTAAATCTTAACTTTCTTTTATTGTTATTGATCAATCTCTTGTTTCAGAAAAATTATCTCTTTTTTGCATAACAATTTTAAGCATTGATAGTTGAACTTTTAAATCGTAAAATGTCTGAAATCATAAAATTTCTAACTAAATTTTGAGATGACATTTTTTTAAAACAAACAAAAATAAAAGCAAATAGAAAGTAGCAAAATGAAAATGAATGTAAAAGGAAAATTAATAATCGAAATTTTCCTGAATATTGCAAATTTAAATACCAGTATGTTCCAACTTCCTAGGAGCATCAAAAATAAATACATTATATATATATTATACATTTCCAAAGTTATTGATTATTATTCTAGATATTTTAGGTAAAATAAGATTATGGTAAATGCAATTTACTTTTATTAAGTATCTTTTATGTATGAATTTGAATTTTACTATGCTTTACATCATTGACATGAGTTATTATTTTTTTGTGATTGAAACACTTAATAGAAATTTATTTAATTTCAGATTATTTTACCAAGCATGTTTAACATTTCTTTTGACTCGTACTTCTTCACTAAAGCTTTTTATTATTTTTCCTTGAGCTACATTTGTTAAAATTAGATACTGGACGGATGCACCACTTTTTTTCCCCCTAAAAACATAAATACTTTTTAATCATGTTTTTGATTTGAATAGTAAAGTTCATTGTGCTTTTCCTTGAACAATTAGTTGTACCCATTTTTTTTGTATAGTATTCTATTTGTATAATTTGTCATGCAAAATTTTTATTTTTTGCACCTTGAGGCACAAACAAAGCATCATAAGGTGAGTTTGCAGCCCTCTGATTTTAAGTTGCATTGATTTACCTTTTAAAATTTACCTATTATATATATGTTATATTAAATATTGCATTTCAGAATGATAACTGAAAGAATTTGTATGTGTTAGTTAGTATTCTGTATGTGCCTCCCAAAATCCATTTTTCTCGCACTACTGTAGTGTTTCAATAGGGCTGAAGAGTTGTTTAATTTTTCCTTTTTACTAGTAGCATTGTGTTGCTGAAATGTTTATTATATTTTCTAATTCAAATTCATTTTTAAATGTTAGCTATAATATAATCTTGCAAATGTCCCTGTCTTGTCATTCTGGTACTCACAAAAGTTTTTTTGATACTGACTTATGCGGAAAAAAGTATTCCCTCTGAAGTCTGTTGAAATTGAGTTTCATTTAGTTCATTCATGTTAGTAAATTTACAAATAATAGGAGTTTTCAGTCATTGTGTGGATGGCACCAGGATACTAAGTATAAATATGTTAACACATGTTTGTTGAATAGAGTAGTCTTTTTTGCACAGACTTCAGTATAAAACAAATTATGCAGTTTTATACTATAATCTTCAGATATAAATAAATGCAGCTTAAATGGAAAGTCTTCTAGTCCAATAAATTAGATTATCAGTGAAAATTATTTATTATTCATAATTAGTTTTTTGTGTGTCTAAATTATTTTTAATATAAAATGTTTTTGTGTTACCTTATTTTTATTCAGTTTTTCAAAACATGGTAGCCTAGTATTTATTGAAAGAAAATTTATATTAACATTGAGTTGGAAATGTAAAGTTTACAATTCTGCCAATTTTTTATATTCATAAAGATTTGGTTCAACAGATGTATCATATTTTACTTTCATTTACTATCACTTAGTAAATAAAAATGCCAATTACTATTTTTTTTCATATGTGTAGTTTATAATAACACTTAAATGTATCATTTTACAAAAAAAAAAAAAAAAAAACCACTCTTGAAAACATACAGATATTTTAGTGAACAGTCTTTAATCATTAGCAGTAAGACCTCTTTAGTGCATTGTTGAATGGGAAGCTTCAAAATGACTTAAGGACGAGAATGATGCATAGCTTAATCTTTGTTCAAAATATGATAAACCTCTTACCTAAGTCGTATGTTATAAAGGTGTAGGTCTACTTTGTAATAACATTTCATAATTATTTTAATATATTATTATACTAATAATGTCAGAGTATTAATAAATTTTTACATATTTAAGCTCAAGTGAACTTTTAAGTAATTTGAACTACACTGATAATTACAGACTTTTTAGTCTTATTAAATAACCTGTATACATATTTCTTCTTATATCAATTTTTTTTATCATTGACCCATGTAACAAAATGTATTTCTCCTTTATTGTAATATTTTAGATAATTGGAAATTAAAATGACTAAATTTATTACAGTAGTTCTCCATGTATTTTCTTCCTTTTGAGGGAAATTTGTTTGGAAATGCGGATATCTTAATTTTGTTTGCAAAATAATTCTGTTAGTTTTATTTGCCATGCCATTTGATTTTGGATTCTAATTAAGTATCTGCGATTTTGATTTATATCCTTAAAAGATTTTTTATAGCATCATGACAACTTCAAAAAAATGACGGGAGACTGTCTTTTTCAAACAGCCGCTGATGTTAAAGGTGTAAGACTACTTTACTCGTGTGACTCTTTTGTTTCTCAAAGTTTCTCTGTTTCTCTCTTTGTTACTCGCAATTCTCTTTTGTTTCTCGAAGTTACTTGTGATACTCTTTTTTTTCTTGGAAGTTACTCTCAATTCTCTTTTGTTTCTCGAAGTTACTTTCAATTCTCTTTTGTTTCTCTGAAATATAATGCATGGAAAATTAGCAGCAATGAATTAGGCAATGATTTCAAGAAAGCGAAGTTCTTCTCTTCACACTCGTTGGATGAATGCTGGATCCTCTATTTCTTTCCGAGTAACATTTTCCATGTTGCGGACACACCGGAATGAACTCCTTATACCATCGGCAATTCTCATACACAATATTTTTGCAATCATATAGAGATTGTGTTGTGGAGTAACTCCTCTGCGATCACTCCTGCATATTTCACTCGAGGCCCAACTTTGCAACACAGTCATCGTTGAACTACAATTCTGATTTTCAGTTTTTTTTTCTTTTTGTAATTTCTGTTGTTACCTTTTATCTCTAAAATAAGACATTAGTTATGTTTTTAACATATATAGTTACCGAGATATAGAGGATCTCCCATACAAAGTTTTTGTGACATTTTGGCGTGTGAATCATATTCCTTCCTGAGACCCCCAATGGGAGGAACATAGTCCTACGTTAAAAAATTCAACATTTTGATGCTTTTTTAATGCATCTTAAAAAGATGGTGGAATGCTTTCTTCATCATTACCATAATTACTTTGGTTACAAATTCTTTGTCTATGAATTCATCTGGAACAGCTTTTGGCTCATGATTTGCTGTGACATTCCATGCTACACTTTCATTTTTTTTTTTTTATCCAGGTGCAATTTGCAATTTTTTTTATCCAATTCTGGTCAATATAAAAACTTTCTTCTCAAATTCAACTACAAAGTGATTTCTTTGAAGCATTTGATCACTGATTAGAATATTTGAAGCTGTATGGTGATTGTAAAATATTAATCATAGGAAATTTCCCTCTCTAACTTGGCTCTTTTTGAAGCAGGGCTATTACAAGTTCATAAACTTCCTTTGGCCACTTCTTTTCTTAGACAAACTTGTTTTCAGTATTGTCACCAGAATATCTAGCTTTGAAATTTTGACTTTTGTAAATACAGTATTATTGTCACATTCTGTGAATATTTTAACCTCTTTCCTTAATCACAATGCTTTTAATTTTGAGGAGTGTTTGCTAATCAATTAGAAGGAAGAAAGCAAGTCATAAATACGTATCTGCTTGCTAAAGTAATGCTCAGTTTCTCTAGCAGTTGAAAAACACTTCAAATTCTGATGGTTTCACAGAAAAAGAAAGGAGGCTTCATTTTTCTGAAAGAACTTGACTGCCACTTGACAGTGGTCATTGTGTATTGTTTACCCTTAATTGCAATCATTTCTGTTCAAAGATGCCAGTAAACCATTCCAGTCACTGCAGGTGACAGAACGTCACCTCATGCCCCTGTGCCTGATGCCATTATGGCAACCGAACAGTTGGTTGGACATGGACTTTCACGCTGCAAAGGACAAAATACAGTAACTTTCCTTTCTTGCAAACGGTCTGAGAAACTACAACAGAACCCCCAACATTTAAGTGTTTCATGCCACCACCTCCTCCCATTCCATCTGTCAACCACTCTTCACAAGACTGAGAAGAAGATTTTGAGTCATCTGATACAAGAATCTATCCTTTCTAGTTCTGTTGTACAGAAAAAAAGAACTCAGCCATTTTTATATCAGTGCAAATCGGAGCACAACATAGAGTGATCATACATAGGAGAATATGCAAGATGATTTAGCGATGCTATAAATAGTTTTTAAACATCAGAATGAATCAAACCAAGTTGAAATGGTATACTAATGAGAAATGTAGTAAAGAGGTTTCACTGTATTATCTTGTACTAGTTCATTTTTTATAGTCAAAGAATTAATGCATTCTGAAATTAATAATTTGTATCAAAAATAATTGCTAAAATTTTAGTTGTATTTGAGAAATGATTGCTTGTAAGATTATAAATAAGTAGTTTATGTTTGAGTTTAATATAAAGAAATTTGAGTGTTATTTTTACCATTCTTCCTTCTTAATAGTATATATAAAATGAAAAAAAATGGTTTTTCTTTTTTTCCCTCTGTATTAAAATTTAAGTTTCATAAAAATTAATTAAATGTGTAGCTTTACTCAGCAGGTGAGCATATTTATGTCTTCTAAGGCAGTTTTTCTAGTGTGTATCTTAAAACCCTACCATGTGAAAGCATATCTTGAATAAAATCTTTCTCTTTTTTTTGTTGCAATTTATCAAAGAAAAAGAAAAGACTAAAGGTGAGTTAATTTGTGCAATATGTTATGGCATGCAGTAGCACAAATGTTTTTACCTTTAAATGGAAAAGAACAAAATTCTTAATTTTTATGCAATCTGAATTTGCATGGTGTAAATCTGTTGATGTATATAATATAAATGATTAATATGGAGATTGGAATCTTAAGATTCTTCAAGGTTTTAATGTTTTTTTTTTATGTATTAATTGTACACAAACTTTATTTTCAAGGTTTTGAGATCTTCTAAAAAGGAAGTAAAACAGGGTTGGGGTGGTTGGTTTGGAAGCTTCTTTGCGAAAGACCATCTTCAAGAAAATACTGATGATGAAAGCACAGGAAAAAAAATTGGTGAGTTATAGGATATTTAAACAATTACAAAATATATGTTTTTGATTTATATAGTTTGTCAAAAATATACTCTTTAATCCCCTCCCCCTTTTAATTTAAAGGTTTTATTTCTGAAATATTTCTTATTTACTGATATATGAATAGATTATATTTTGTGGAATGAGTATTACTGCTAGATAACTGCAAATTGGTTGTTTCAAGAAAAATGTGGGTGAATGTTTTTTTCTTTCTTCTTCTTGATTTCGAGAGAATGGGAATTAACTTATCTACTTTTGAAAATTTTAAGTACCACCTGGAGATGGTTTACAACAAATTACCCAGTTGGAGCATTTTGTGTACTTAGCCTAATGGTATATTTCTGTGCACTTAACCACATTTCGCCATTTTGTGGTTACCTAGTTATTGTATTCATTTCATGATTTATAAATATTACTATTCTTATAAATATGGTATCTATGCATTCTACTACTTTTTTTTTTAATAATTTTTTCAAACAAAAAACAAAGGAGGAAAGATAATTTTTAAAATAAAGAATCTTTTAGAGTTTTATATTACTTTCAGTGTTTTTTATTTAGATTTTTATGAATACTGTACACAATGTTGAACTATTTTAATATTCAAATGAAACTATAAAACAAAATAAAATTATTATGGGAAAAGATATCACAAAAGAGCTTATGTAGTATTTATATTTTTGGATTAAAGAGCTGATTAAAATTAGTTTCTGCATCTAAATATGAATTGGATTTATATACTTTTTTAGCAAAGCAGATTGAAGAAGCCATGACTCAAGAAGAAAAACAGAAATTATATGAAGCAATAGGTTATCAGGAGCAACCTGTTGTTACTGAGTATCCAAAAGAGGTAAAGGGAAGACAAATTTTTTTGTTTTATTATCTTGTGCAGCTGATCATCAGGATTTATTTTATATAGAAACTGTGAATATACATTTATGTTTAGGTGGTTACAAATTTACAATTAAAAAAAAAATGTTTTTCTTTTAGTTTGTTGAAAACAAGTTATTATTCCTTCTCCATAATTTAACTGTTACCCTTTCTGATGATACAAAAAGGTAATTGAGCTAAGTTTTCTAGATCTAATATTCTATTCTTTTTTAATATTAGTTATCTGATAATAGACCTGAAGTTTACATATTTTCTTTGATCTTTTAGTGAACCTCAAGTATTGAAAGTTAATCTCAAAGAAGTTTCTGCATCTGTTGATCAACGACCAGCTGCTCAAGCTATGAGGTATATTCTGAGACAAAAATCTAAATTTATTATTAATTTAATTTTTTGTTTCAATGCATAATTAAACATTTTTTCGTCCATTTATAAGGTTTTGTGTGTGCTGTGTTATTGACATCTTTTAAAAATTTATTAGTTTTGATGCCAAGATTGAAAGTTTTATCGTAAAAGGAGTGCCATCGGGCAAGACAGCACCCACAATAGTTACATCTCGACAATTTGCTGGAACAAATCAACCTTTGCTCAACATATGGTTTGAGACTAATCCCCTTGATGAATCTTGTGATCAGCGACTTCATCTTTATGCTCAACCGTTAGAAATTATATATGACGCAGTAAGTATAAATTTGCTTTCAGTAAAATGAAGTATATATTAGCAAGATGTAATTTTGACAAATTTGCTTAGTCAGAGATTCATTAAATTAAAATGATGGTTAATTTATAATAAATAAGCTGTTGGTGCATATATTTGTGACTGATTTTTTCATATAACAGAATTCCAAATATTTTGTATTTCTTTAGTTACTTTTCCATTTATATATATGT
Organism: Araneus ventricosus; assembly: GCA_013235015.1. Lineage (NCBI taxonomy): Eukaryota > Metazoa > Arthropoda > Arachnida > Araneae > Araneidae > Araneus > Araneus ventricosus. The sequence goes on from BGPR01000866.1 coordinate 247,561, forward strand.
ACTTCAGAGGTAAATTATCTTAAGTCCAACTTTGCTGATTTTGTTTTTATCTTATTTGCATTATCCTGATTGTATCTTTGGGTAGGAAAAATGTTGTACCTGTGGGTTGAAAAGAAAAAAGATAACCACTCTGAAAAAATAAATTGTGCATTACAATACATTACACTCTGGAACTTCTTTTGGCTCTCCTGTAATATGTTAAAGTTGTTACTTAAGATAGTTTACATCTTACGCACAGATATACTGTTAATGTAGTATTGACAATTAATGCTGTAATCTGCCTAAAAGTGGTATCAGGTTTAAGTTATTGCTAAGTTTTACGTTTCTTGGGCTAGTTGTTTTACTTGCAGTGTATAGTTTGTTACTATATATCACTTTGCTGAAATATCTATTAAAATATTTACTGTATAAGAGCCTTTCTATTTTGATTTAAAAGCTTTTTGATTACTAAATCCACTTAACCTTCATAAACATTTTTATAAATTATAGTTGCATGTAATATGTTACTTGTTATACAATAAATACCAGTGACGCACGGGTAGAAAGTTTTGTGATATATTTTTATTCAAGACTGCAGCATTCACTATTTTTGAAATGTATTGCAATATATAACTTCTGCATATGTAAGTATTATTTAGATAAATTTTAAAAAATATATATGATATTTATTTTTAGATTACTGTCAATAATCTGGTGGAAGTATTTAAGCCTCCTGAAAAAGCTGCTCTCCAACAGTATGTTATATTTTGTCATTTTATAAAATAAAATTGACAATTCTGATTACATGCAATACTTAATGTTCTCATTTTAGGCTCTTTTATAAGAAGTGGGTTGTACAAAAATAAAAATAAATCGGTCATATTTAAAATTTACTTTAAGAACCCATTTTATCTTTCTCTTTTATGTACTATTTTTGCCTAGTAAAATGAATTGTTTATTCCAATTAATTTTTAAAAATTTCATTTAATGAAGTTAGTTTTTAATAAGTAGATTTTAAAATGTTAGATATTAATGAAGGCAAATAAAACCTTTTACACCAGATTGGTGACCCTATTGTTTTTTTAATAAGGTTTAAAATTTGCATAAATAAATATATAATGTTTTTAATTTGTGTCACTCACATAGCTTCTGATATTTAGAGTTTGCTAAATTCAGAAATAATAATAATAATAAAAAAATGAAGTTTTGCATTTAGCATGAATACTGTATCTTAAGCAGTTATATTGATTGTATCACAGTGCTAGAGCCTATTGAAACTTGTCTGATGGAATTTTCATCAGCTATGGAGTCAAAGACTTTAGAAAAAAGAGAGAATTTTATGGTTTTATAATCTTTTGTTCTTCTTTTAGAAATAATCACATGTATTTTTTTTAATGTTCACTTGAGTAGCATATTGGAATTATTTCGTAAAAAACTGAAGGCTGTAATTGACATCTACTGACAGTTAGTTGCTAGTGTTGAATTGGAAAATGAAACTGAAATTTATCATTGTACAATAGGACAATACTGTAACAATATTTAAAAAAAATAATATCAAGGAAAATTATAAACCATATCATTGAAAAAGTTAATACAGTGCAAAAGATAACTATACCCATTTTAAATTTTAAGATTTAATGCTTTTCTTATAGTTTTTCTGGTGAATTACAAATAAAGCTTTAAGTTTGTAAGTTCTGTTAGGGTTCATAGGTTTGTAGTTGACAACAATGAGACACAGTAGAAAAATGGCACTTAAAAAAATTTGTGACATTATAATTTTCTATATAAAAGTATAGACATGAAAGTATTTAATCCTGAGCAACAGCGGGCATAACAGCTAGTGTTTAATAAATATTGATAGAGTGCTAGTAAATAAATATACATAAATATTATATAGTGCAAATCAGTACAACTGTTTGTACAGATTAAACACAGGCACAGTATTTGATATATAAGTGTTATTTTCTTTACTAGTAAGTCCCGAAGAGTTTCAAATTTGACCCCTTGCTGTTTAACTTCCAGCTCATCTTTATCAGTTGTCTTTTAAGTCTTCAGATGGAAGCTGACAACTAGCTGATTTTTTTTTTCCTTATAAAAATCTGTAACTTCATTATTGAACATAGCAAAATGTTGTTTGAAAGTTTTTGATCTTTATATTATAGTGAAATATCATCAATCATCAGACAAAGAATTTGTTCTTTAAAAGTCCCCCAGATATCTTCCTTCAGATTCTCAGCAAAAATTTCAGTATCAATAATGGCTTTGCATCCTTTGCAAAATTATTTTAATAATTTATAATCAATAAAAGACAAAAGACCAATTTAAACAGAAATAATCTTTATATAAAAATGAAGGCAGATACCTGTAAATATTTATAAAATTTCATAAAATTGACCCTTTTTCAAAAGTGCATCTCACAAGCAATTTAGCCTTCTAGAGAACCTGGCAGATAAAATTATTCTGAGCAACAGCTTGTTACAAGCAATAATTCTTCATTTTAAAGATGGAATCTTTTAAATACTAATAGCATATTAAATCTTTATTACCATGTAAAAATTTAAATAATAGTACTATTTTTTGGCTATAGTTATGTTTGTACCTTATTTAAGCTATGAAAGACATTTACTAAAATAAACCATGGCTGTATTTTATTGACTTTACATCTTATGTTCATGATTTTAAAATGTGACTTTGATAAAATTCATCTGTTATTCATCATCATTATTTAGACTTCAGGCAACTGCAATGCTAAAGCTGGAGGATCTGAAAGAGATGTCAGCTTTTGGTCTACAGTATGCCATTGAACAACATAAATATCTTGATCTGAAGGTAGACACCCAGCCTCTTTTTATTGTAGTACCAGAAAAAGGTGTTTTAGAAGAGTAAGTTTATTTTCTCATTCATGTAAAGCTAAAAGAAAATTGCATTTTTAAAAGTAAAATTTATTATAATGAATGCCTAACTTGAAATGAAATAACAAGTGTGTCGTATTTTTTAATTTGCTTATTTTAGACAAGCATTTGAAGTTTATTTCATTTGCTACATTAAAGAAATCAGTATATTCAGATAATAATGATAATTATATATAATAATTTTTTTGATTATAATAATTATTATTGTTATGTGTTAGATGTTAAAGTTTTACAACCACTTTTTCAGAAGATAATCATGACTGAGTATTTGAATATAGACAAAATAAAATTATTAATAACATAATAATTGTAAAATTTAAGATTTTAATGCTTATAATAAGTTTTGGTATTTTCTTTCTTTATTTTGCTCAAATATTTTAAAGTGATAATGATATTTACTCATTTTTCATTGTGAGTTAAATGAAATGTTTCTTCCTAAGTATTTTCACCACTTTCACCCTTATCAGTTAATTTTACATTAACTAATTTTAAATTTTGCAGGAATTCGTCTTTGATTGTTATTAGTCTTGGTAATTTCAAGATGAACAGCCATAAAAGGGATCCCACTTCTCCAAGTGTCAGAAGTCTTGTTAAAGCTGGAAGCACTGAGGTAAGTTAAAGAATTCTTTACATTGTTTCTTTTAAATATTTAGTATATTTATGTGGAATTGTCTGTCATTTAGCAATTTGAAATTTGTTGCAAATCGAGGGCAAAGCTATCTGAAATTTTCTTATGGGAGCTCTGACTGTTCTTTGACACAAATTGCACAATTTATTTAAGTCGTATCATTCTGATTGTGTTTGCAAAATGAAAGAGATAACTAGATTTGTTAATTTATAAGGGCTTATTAAATATTTTTCTTTTAAGTAATTAAAGAACTTGTTTCATTGATAGCAAAATGTGAACGATTCTTTTATGAGAATTTTCTTTATGCTATTTGAAGAGTAAAATAGTGAAATAATGATAAATATATGTTTACATTTCAGGAGGAAGTTTTGTCAACCATGATTGACAAAGCTTATGATAAATTTGATATATCAATAAGGAATGCTGAAATACTTCTGACAGATTCAGGTACGTGCATGATATTATTTGCTTATTATATCTTAAAGCAATTTTTGTATAAATTGAATAAATTTTAATAATATAAATTAATATGTGTGTAAATCATGTCAACTTGCTTCACTTAATTTTAATATATTGTAATGACAATGCAGCATTTTTTTCTGCACGAGTTCTTTAAAAAATTTTTACATTTTATAAGTCTTGATCTTAAGATCTTTTCTTCCATTAAACTTTTTTAAAATTGTGTATTTTTGAATAATTTTTTCAGGTGATGATTGGAAAGAATACATTGGCAAATTAGATGATCATCATCATTTATTGTATCCCTTGACAATTAGTGTTGATTTTCACCAGTCAATAGTTACAATTGATCCTAGAATGCCTAAGTAAGTTTATTCTATTGCCCATAAAGAAATGTAATTTTATTATTGATACCATCTGAATGACTGAATTTCTTTTACATGTTCTTTTATTTTGATGTTTCTAATCAAGGGATGAATATTCTCTGTTTCTTTGTTTGAAGTTACGTAAATAATTAGTTTCTGTATTTGAAGTTATACAAATAATTATAAAAGTAATTAATCCGTATAAATTAAATTGTGTTGATTGAAATTCTGCCTATCTTTGCTGCTAATATGATAAATATTTTTCATGTTTCTTTAAATCTTGACACTTTCTCCCTTATTACTTTGCTTCTATTCATTTTTTTGTAAAATATTATATGTTAAATTTTACAATTAAAACATCGATTCTTAATTTGATAGAATGAAAATCGTTGGAGTTCTACCTTTATTGGAAATTGCAATTTCTGATACTCAGATGTTCAAGTTGGTGAAAATTGGTACAAGCATACCATTGCCTGAAAGTGAACCATCTACAGAAACTGTTTCAGGTCCAACTGTAGTAAGTTATAAAAAACTGAAGTATATTCATATATAAATATAATAAATGCTTTTTTACATGAGTATTTAACCAGTTTTAAAGGATTTAACTTTCAATCACTCTGCTCAATTTTAAAACAATTGGTTATTTCATCATTTTCATTATGAACAGTATGATTTTTTGTTGTTGACCAATGTGAATGAGTCCATGTGACCTTGATCGTTGAGGTTTTTTTCAGTTGATAGTTGTTGGAATTCGGAACTTGCAAAAAAATAGATTTCTTTTATATATTTGGTGCACTTTGCTGGGCATGTGTCTCAGGAAAGCACTGAACTGCAGATATGCAGTAGGATATAGAGGATAAAGAAATTTACAGAAGTATTCAAGAGTGTGAAAAAACTTTTCTCCAGTGATTCATCTTTATACTCTATTCTGAAATACGGAATTTCTATGTTCCACCGTGTATTGAATAGAATAACAGATGATAAAGTTAAGACTGCTGAATTAGGTAGTCATTGTAAGACTTAAATTTAGAGGGTTTTTTTTTGTGTAAACTTTTGGAAGTTGTCAACTTGTATGAAAATGTGGTTTTCTTGGTTTGTTTTTTCTTATTTGTATATCTTTCTAAATATACAAATAAGACAAAAAAAAAAATCCCCCAGAATAAATATAGCAAAGGAGACATGCAGAGTTTTCACCTGTCCAAGTTGTTTTGAGACTCTATATGGTAAATAAAAAAAAAAAAAAATAGGATGTGGTTCTAAATAGGAGTTAAACAAATTTTATACCACTACAAAATCTCAAACCAGTCTGGACAGTCTTTTGTGTTTTTCTTAGATTCATGCTACTATTGGTTATCCCCATATGCAGGCCTTTTTATTTGCCCAAAGTTTGAATTTATTGAAGTCCAATTCATTCCTCTCAACAATACAGGTGGATCAGTGTATTGAATTAGATTTAGCATAAATGGTGATTTTATGCAATAAGTACTTGAAACATTTCAAGATTTTGTGTTCTGCCCTTGATTAAACTGGTTGAAAATTTAGCAAAAAAAATTTTTGAATCCATTTGTAATTAGGCACCTTTTCATTTTGTTACTAAAATGGTACATTTGGAGTGCCAAAATAATAAATAAATAGATAAATTAAAAATTTGTTTCATTATTTTTTTCTGAAGACTTTACTGGTGATGGTTGTCATAAAGCTTTTACTCTTAAATTATTTTATTTTTATTTAAATAAAAATCTAATTACAAACAATTAGTAAAAGCAGATTTTTAACAAAAAAGAAATATAGTATTTTATTGTATCTTTTAGCAATTGATCTATTGGAAGGATGTATAAAATTTGAAGAATATAGACATAATTTTGTTAGTTAATTTTATGTTTTGTGTTTGAGATTTTTTTTTTCTTTTAGCTAAATTATAGCTTTATTGTTAAATAACGAAATGTCTTTTACAGTCATCTGCAGCTGTTGCTGCTGATTTGGTAAATGTGAAAGTGGTACGAGATATGAAAAAAGAAGCTGTGAAAAATATAAAAACTATTTCATCTGAATCTGAAGATGAAGATCTTGTTGATCAGACAAAAACAACACCTGTTCAAAGCACAGACTTAGATCTGAAATTTGAAATACATGAAGTGAGTACTAATTTTACTTGCATCTTTAGTTATTTTCTTTTAAGACAAAAAATAACTTCTTTTATAAATGGGAATCATTTGCCCATTTGTAAGAACAGGGTTCGCATGCGTCCTTACAAGTCCTTACTTTTACATTTAGTTCTTCAAAGTCCTTACAAATCCTTATTTTTATGCCCCATTTTTAAAAAGTCCTTGAAAGTCCTTACTTTTTGCCACCTCAGCTAGAGCAAAATACATGCAGTATTTAGAAAGTGAAAGATCCAAAGAAAAGACTGAAATAAAACAACTGAAACGAAAAGCTCTAGGAGGAAATAGATTTTTTAAAACAAAAGAAAATGTTCTAAACCAAATACACCAAACAAATGGGGAAGCAAATGATTTAGCTTATGAGGCTGAAAAGTCAAAGGACATAAATTTATTTATTCAATCGCATGAACTAAGAAAAACAATTACTGAAAAAAAATTTAAATAAATACCTTGGATGTAAAATTGAATGAAAAAAGTTTGGAATTAAAAGATATTTAATTTGATTACCAGTTTCATGGGTTTTTTTCATCAATTTATTAACTCATATTTTTAAGAGTTTGTTGTGTTAAATTTGTAATGTATCTTCTATGTTTTATATTATACTTTATCATCTAATAGGTTGAATTTGCAAAAATGAGACATTTTATTTAAAAATGCGTGCGACAATTTGTTAAGTTTATTCAATTTAGAGGTCCTTATTTTTTGGGTTTTTTTTAGTCCTTAAAAGTCATTGATTTTCTTTTAAGGAAATGTGTATAAACCCTGAAGAAAATAGTAATTTTTAAGAAAATTATAGGCGAAATTAATGATTCTCATTTCAAAGTATACTTCTCAACAGAGTATGTTTTCTAAAACAAATTTTCCATTATATTAAATGAAATATTTTGCCTTTCTTAAAATTTCTATTGTTTTTGCTATTCTATTGTTTTTCTATTGTTTGTAACCAAAAGATCTGTCAAAGATCCT